>SNQJ01S0049048.1:6420-36531 GCA_010110895.2 Picea sitchensis | reverse complement strand
TGGAGAAGCATCTCATCCCTATGAGTTGGATGACCCATTCATTGGCAACTGTCACAGGCTTGGACATACTTCCTTGCATTTTGAAATATTGTGGGCCAAAAATAGCCCATCCTCAAAATTTTATGCCCAGTCCTTTTATCAACAAAATGACCCCCACAAGGGCCATCATGGCAAGCTTTAAGCATATCATAAACTTCATCATCTCTCACACATCTCTTTATTTCTTGATCTAGGCTTGTGTAGAAAATATATCCCCCTATCCAACTATACCGAGCACTCTTCTGAATAATCTTCCTTATTTCTCGAGGAGATAGATGTGGAGGTACCTTCCCTGCAACCAAATAATTAGCAATGTATGCATACCAAGGTGAGTGAGAAGATACTGCAAACAAATGTTCATCTGGAAAGGAATCATCTACAAGTGAATTATCATCATTTATATTCAATCTTGAGAGAAAATCAACAACCACATTTTCTTTTCTTGGTCTATCTACTATAGTGATGTCAAATTATTGTAGTAATAACAACCATATTGTTACTCGGGCGTTAGTAATAGGTTTATTCATCAAATATTTAATTGTTGAATGATCAGTATGAATAAAAGTAGAATAACCAATGAGATAATGCCTGAATTTATTGATAGCATAAACTACTGCCAATAATTCTTTTTCTGTGACTGTATAGTTTAACTCAACAGGAGCCATGTTCTTGCTAATATAATAGATAGCATAGGGAAATTTGTCCTCCTATTTCCCTAGAACTGCACCAATTGCAGTGTCTGAGGCATCTGAAGAAATGTGAAATGGCAGGGCCCAATTCGGCCCTCTCAAAATGGGAGCTGTGGACAATTTTTGTTTCAGATCTGCAAAAGACAATTCACAATTGTCAGTCCAACTAAAGTCAACATCCTTTGTCAATAGAAAAAATAAGGGAAAGGAAAGTTTGGAATATTTTTTAATGAATCTCCTGTAATATCCAGCATGCCCTAAAAATATTCTTACCTCTTTTGGAGTTGATGGAGTTGGAATGTCCAAAATTACCTAGATTTTGGCTCGGTCTACCTGAATTCCTTCATAAGAAATGAAGTTTCCCAGCACTACGCCTTCTCTCATCATCATATGACACTTTTTTGTACTTAGAGAAATATGAGATGGTATGCATATTTTGATTACTTTTTCCAGATTAGCTAAAGCTTCATCGAAATCAGTACCATAAGGTGTAAAGTCATCCATGAATATTTCCATACATTCATTCACCATATCAGAGAAAATACCAATTGTAGCTCTCTAGAAAGTGGCTGGTGCATTACATAAGAAAAATGGGAGAACCTTGTAGGCAAATGTACCCCAAGGGCTGGTAAACGTGGTATTATCTTGGTCCCGTGGAGCAATTGTTATCTGGTTATAGCCACTAAATCCATCTAGGAAAGAAAAAATGTTTTTCCCAGATCGGTTGTCTAAAACCTAATCAATAAAAGGCAAAGGGAAATGATCCTTCTATGTGGCCTTATTCAGGGCTCTATATTCCACACACACTCTCCATTTACCATTCTTTTTAGGTACAATAACCAAGGGTGAAACCCACTCACTATCTGATATAGGGTAGATGAATCCTGCATTAAGAAGTTTATGGAGTTCTTCTTTAACAATCTCTTTAATATTAGGGTTCATTCTCCTTTGGGGTTGGAAAATGGGTTGACATTCTTCATTAATGTATATATGGTGGGTGAATAGTTTAGAGGAAATTCCTTTCATATCCATGTAATCCCAAGAAAAATCGTCTTTATGTTCAATCAATAACTTCATCAAACGTCCAATTTCAGCATAAGATAAATTAGGATTGATGTTCAGGGTTTTTCTAGGTTTGATTTCTACAACGATGCTCTTAGAACTGAATTTAGGAAATAATTCAGTTGTTTCAGTATCTACTGCTACAACTAAATTAAATTGATTTACAAAAGCTTCATAGAACATCTCTGGGATCACTCCTTCTTGGGAAGTAGGGTCAAAGATTATACTCAATCAGTGATACGTGTTTGGTGTAACAATAGAGGGGTCACTGATAAAGCTATTGATTAGCTCATCCTCTGTCTCGTCTTTGAAACTCAAGGATTTTCCTATGGTTAGCATAGGCAGAGGGCTTTCATCCTCAATGTCCATCCATAAAGAATTTTTGGGTTCCACACTAGGTGTAGCATGAGGATAAAGGGTAAGTTTCTTGGTATCATAACCATCGGAGATGGTCATTGAACCAGATCTACAACCAATGAAATCATCAGCTGTAGCTAACCATGGTATTCCTAGGATTAGAGGGTGTCCCCCCAGATGGGTTTTAGGTTACAATACGACAAAATCAACAGGATACTCCCATGAATCAACTGAAATAACTAGATCATCGATTACTCCTTTTGGTTTGATAGTAGAATGCTCAGCTAATTCTAAAACAGTAGGAGTAGGTCGGACTTGCGTTCTGAGTTGTAGCAATTGTGTCGTATCTATTGGCATAATGTTATTTTCTACCCGTAAATCAACTAACACATCGGGAATAAATGTCTATCCAATTTTGACAGTGACTGTAGGGTTTCCTAGGTCGCCATATTTAATAGGTGGGGTTTTGCCTAACATCAGTTCAGACAATTCTACCACTACGTGTACTGTTAGGGGGTCCCTAGGTTTCCTTCCAGGCTTTTTGGTACAGAGGTCTCTCACAATATTCACATAAATAGGGGCATCCCTAATCGCTTGCAATAGTGGAATGTTAACATGCAGATTTTGCAATTCTCCTAAGAGATTGAAGGATGGTAATTCCACAGTTTTTGTAATTTCCAATCTTTTAGGGAATGGGGTATGATAATTCTATGATAGGTTTTTCAATTTCCTTTGTATCAACAGATAGTTTTTCCCTTGATTCCTTGTCTTATTCTGAAGATGGAGCATCTTCAATTATTGGCTCGACTATTCTCCCTGATTTTAATTTTTTCTCATCACAAGGCATAGGGGTAATAGATAGATCTGGCACATTGTGTATATCAATATTTTGAACGGCCTTATTATTTGGATTTGGGTTAGGTTGCACAAGAATCTGAGGTCGTAAGGGATGATTGTTCTGTGGGGCATTGGGAGGTAACTGCAGTTGTTTCTACTGGTACTGGGGTTGGAACTGTTGTTGATAGGGGTTCTGTTGGTGATGGTTTTGATAAGTAAGCTGTTGTTGAGGGCCTCTCCAATATGGGTTCCATTTCCCATGGTGAGTCTATTGTTGGGGCATATGTAACCATGCATTGGGATATTGATAAGGAGGTGGCATATGATTTGGAGGGGGGGAATTCATTTGTCCATATTGAAGTTGATTATTATTCCAATAATTAAGCGTTGCAAAAGAGAATTGAGGGTTTATACCTTGACCTCGTGGCTTCTATTTTCTCCTCTGTGTTATTAGATAGGCAACCTCCACTTCCTCATTAGTCACCTTCATTGGATCTTTTACACCTGGTAGGGAGGGACATTGGTCAATAGCATGATCTAATTCACAAATAAGACATACCTGAACACTGTTCAGTGGTCACTCCCTTAGTGGATGTTTCTTTCTGCATTTCGAATAGAAAACAGACAATGCCATATCTAATTCTTCTTGTTTCTGTTTGACTTACAGAGTGTCAATTTGTGAGGAAAAAGAGTTAATCATTTATGTTTTGAAATCTTCTAACAGATTACCTATTTCTTCTCTTGGTTCCCCTCCATTCGTTGATTTTTGTACCCTTGAAAAAGTGGCATCCCTAGTAGATGACTTATTCCTTGTAGGTCCTCGAGAGCATATATTACAAATATTTACAATGTCTTCATAGGATTCCTTAGATATATCTCCCTTTTCGAGCATATTCAACATATCTAAACAATCATCTCTAACTCCTTTTAGCAAACTAGTTTTCAGAATGTCCTTACTCACATCCAGATGTCCAGACCTTTGTAGATTATACTAGAGTCGCTCCACAAAATATTCAAGGGTCTCATCCTCCTTCTGAGACATCTTGAACAGTTCCTCTCTTCGTTCCCTCATTCGACAATAGTCTTGGTACTTGTTCAGGAAAAGCTGCCTCATTTGTCCCAATGTTGAAATATTCTCTCCTCCAAGGCTCATGAACCATATTAATGCATTACCCTTCAATGTAGGTGGAAATAATTTAAGCTTCTGCATAGTGGTAGTGTAGTCATAGCTTCTACACATAATATCAAGTTCAAACATAAACTCATCTAGATCCTCAGTGGATAATACATGGAAATTTGGTAGGGATGAGAGAGGTATGTTCTTCATAGGAGCCATCCCCCGTGTGGGAATATTAGTAATACGAAAAATCAGGGTAGAGATAGTATTTTCATCATTTACCTGATCTTCATTGTTCATTAGATCCTCATGGTGGAGCTCTTCTTCATTATCTCCTTGATTTTCCATATGCTCTCTTTCTCTCCATTCAATACAGAAAGTGTCCCACTCCTCTTTAGTGACTATCTGTCCATTGATCTGATAAACAACATCTTCTGGATTTTCCCTATTCCGAGCTACACTTGCTTGATCTTCAATATTCTCCAGTGTTGCGTGCTGAATTGTTGGTGACAAATATTCAGCTTCAGCTTCAGCCCCTGATGAAAACGATGTTTCAAAATGGGGTAGTTTTGATGGCTAAGGAATATGTCTTCTTGGAGGACTTGAAGGGCAAAAGATAGATCCCGAAGAAGAATTTTCTTTGGCTATAATCTCATCAACAAAGGTTGGCCTTCCCAATGTAGGATTCCTTCCACCACATCCTCTGGCACCTATAGGGTTAGTATTTTTGGGGATACATCCTCTTGTTCCTCGATTCATGAAGACTACTCATTCCTAAGAAAAGAAAACTAATGTTCTTACAAGAATGTATAATTATCTTCCCTGGAAACGGTGCCAAAATATTGGGCACTTTAATTGTCTAAATAAATAGATAATTAAGGTTATCAATATGAATTGTCAAACCCAGGGAAGTTTTGTTATTGCAAGATAATTGTGCACAATCTATGCTAGATTATGAAAGAAAACACTAATCAAGTTGCAGTAAGGTAAATTAACACTAAAAGAAACAGAACTAACACAAGTTGTTGACACAGTTGGAGTTCTAATCTACTTTTGCAGAATTGTAGTCACACTTACATAATTGAAATCTAATTTCCAGGAGTAGCATTTGATGAGTGTATAAGAATCCTGGATTATCTAATCTATTCTAATTTTCTATTTTACTCTTGTAGAAGGAAGTTATGTGCTAATTGTTGAAAGGAAGTCTACTTAATTGCAGAAAGGGAATTCATACTTCTATTTACTTTTTCTTGAAAACAAAGATTTAATCTAATGCATACAATGAATTAACTCTCAAAGAAAATCTCCAGCAATATTCAACAATTGATTCTAACTCTCATGAGACACACCGATGCGCATTAATAGAAAGGGACTGAACTGTAACAACAAATGTATTCTAGAAATGCATAAATAGATAAATCACACAAATGTAAACAATCTAAGCAGTTAATCTAAAACTCACAACAGTGGGCAGTCTGTGAGGAAGGTGGGCCCTTTCCTTCTCACTGAATCCAGTAAAAAAGACTACAATAGGTTGGAGAAAATCAAATCACTTCTTTATTAAATCACCATAAATGTTTAGATACAAAATGATTCACTTCAATCTCTATTCCACAACTAATCTTCACTCCCCTAATGATTATAAAATATTTGTTATTTAAAGACAGAGACATTCAGTTAAAACAGACTCAGAATAGCCTTGAGAATCGAAGATTCTCAAGCTGTTCGTATGATATAAAAGCTTTGTCATCTTCACAAAATATGGAAATGATCTTGATCACCAGCGTGAGCCAAAATGTGTAACAACCTTGAGGATCCGTCTTTAGGATACATATTTGAATGATATAACAACTTCTAGGATCAGTTGGAATATGTTGCAGCGATTGTAACAGCTTCCAAGAAAGGTGCACAGTTGCTGTAGTCATGTAACACCATGCATAATTGGAGCACAACTGTAGAAACTGGTGTAATAGCAACGATCTTTCTTCAATACTTGGTTGTTTTTCTTTAATCTACACATTTTGATCATTAGTTTAACATTCATGGGTAAAATATGAGAAACACTACCAATCAAACATGTTAAATAAATAATAATACAAAATCAAGATCAATGATTCATACCTTGGGAAAAAGGTCTTAGTAAACATGATATTAGGCATTTTAGCATAGAAATGATAAGGTTGAATGAGCAAAAGATATAGTGAAAAAGGGACATTTCTGGATCCTAACAAAAGGTTCATGCAAACTTAAACTTGTGTCAACCAATTTGTGTACTTTGAAATAAAAATAGGGTTTATGGTTTACATGATGAATTGATGATGGAAACAAGTGGGTGTGTGAGTCAAATTTGAGTCGAGAAACCCTCCCATATCATTAAGGCATGCGAATAGTCTATAAATGTCAAATTTCAATGCATACATAAATAGTTTGAAATTTTTTTAGCATTGGCCCCATTCACATGTCACTCTTGCCCATGTCTAGTCCTAGTAGATTCTCTTTTCGTTGTTCCTTTTAAAATTCATTCAATAGTACACACATTCCCGCATATAGTACTGTAAGGACATATTTTTATGGTGTTGATTAAACAATGAATGAAAAAGAGCGATTTTTCATCACAACTATGACACACATACAATGTATATACAATGTAGAACCTAAAAAAAAATGAAGAAAGGCTGATGCAAACTTAAAACTTGTGTCAACCAATTTGTGTACTTTGAAAGAAAAATAGGATTTATGGTTTACATGATGAATTGATGATGAAAAAAAGTGGGTGTGTGAGTCAAATTTGAGTCTAGAAACCCTCCCATATTGTTAAGGCATGCGAATAGCCTATCCATGTAAAATTTAAGTGCATACAGAAACATATTGAAAAAATCTCAACGTTGGCTCCATTCACAGGTCATTGTTGCCCATGTCTAGTCCTAGTACAATGTATTTCCGTTGTTCCTTTTAAAATTTGTTCGAAAGTACACACGTTCCCACATCTAGTATTGCAAGGGAATATTTGTATGGTGTTGATTAAAAAATGAATGAAAAAGAGGGATTTTTCATCACAACTATGACACACATACATTGTATATACAATGCAGATCCTGAAATAAAAATGAAGAAAGAACGATGAAAACATAAAACTTCTGTCAACCAATTTGTGTACTTTGAAATAAAAATAGGGTTTATGGTTTACATGATGAATTGCTGATGGAAAAAAGTGGGTTTGTGAGTCAAATTTGAGTCCATAAACCCTTCCATATGGTTAAGGCATGCAAAGAGTCTATCCTTGTCAAATTTCAGTGCATACAGAAACAATTTGAAAACATTTCAACGTTGGACCCATTCACAGATCACTCTTACCCATGTCTAGTCCTAGTACAATGCCTTTTCATTGTTCCTTTTAAAATTAGTTTGACAATACACACGTTCCCGCATCTAGTACTGCAATGACATATTTTTATGGTGTTGATTAAACAATGAAAGAAAAAAGAGGGATTTTTCATCACAACTATGACACACATTCATTGCATATACAATGTATAACCTGGAAGAAAAATGAAGAAAGGCTGATGAAAACTTAAAACTTGTGTCAACTAATTTGTGTACTTTCAAAGAAAAATAGGGTTTATGGTTTACATTATGAATTGATGATGGACAATGAAGAGAATGTAGTATTAGAAGGGGGTGTTTAGACCATGGAACCATACTAAGAAGGAGATCGAATGATGGTTGGAAACAAAAAAGCTCAAGTTTGTGCAGAAGGACAATAGAGACCCTAAGTATACACTGTTCCATTATTTTGAAAGGTATGCATTTACTGATCTTCATGAGGCACATTTTTTTTATTTTCCAGAACTACAGTAGGAGTGGATACTGAGATTGAAGGAAAATCACCCAACTAATTGGATAAGACCATTAGAATGGACTACTGAGAATATTGTGCATCTACAGAAATTCAATAATAAATTCACGCGCATAGTGGATTTTTGGTTAGACAACATTATTGTATGATTCATTACTGATTTTGCAGTTGATACTGCAAAATCATACACTGCTACAGAGAAATAATTTTTAAAGGGGCCAAGAGGGAGGTACATTAGATCACTATTCACATCGATCAAGATATTAATGCATGATAAAGGTGTGATGACAATGGAGTCAGACAACTAAATCACAGTGTGTGCATGGGGAGATTGGGGGAAACATTAAGGAAGATATGAGATATGGAGAAGGACTTGGATATAGGTCAAATAAGGAAGCAATGGACCGCATTATGATGGATGAATATCAGATCAAGGTAACAATGGACAGAGCGGGAATGCAATGCAATGGAAGACCCTACTAGTACAAGGTCAATAGTAAAAAGAGTATAGTATCTAAGCAAGAGGGCTTGTATAGTGATGAAGAAGAGGTAGAGGATCTTTGTGCCATAGGTAATATTGAGGGAATCATGCATGACACATATGATAGAAAAACCATAGGTGATGCAGGAGCATCGCCAACAACAAGAGAGCATGGGACAAGCACCAATGCATTTTGGCACATGATGAATTGTTTGAAATGTTTTGAAGTTTGATACACCAAACATCAATGTAATAGTTAAGAGCGTGCGTACTTCCATATTGTAAACAGATCTTAAGCGATCCTCTCTCATCTGTAAGATGTAAAGGCATTTATAGGCAGTTAATGTAAGTAGGTATAATTTAATTCTAGATTAGACAGTTTTAGGAGCAGAGGGAAAACTGACTATAGAAACCCTCATATTGCATCATTTGTATTATTAGCAACAATTTATCAATTGAAGAGAGCATAGGAGAGCAGAAGAAAAGAGTTGTGTAGAAGAACCCATGTACAAAAGTTCTGAGATTAATATATGAAGCTTTGATTCAGACTCGTGGTGTTCAAATACTTTCTGTGTATGCATGATTGAATGTTATGCTCATGATTGTTTTACTCTTTCTGTTATACATTTTATTTTATGCCATGTATGTATGATTTCGTGTTAATAATTTGAAGTCTAAGAGAGAGTAAGGAATGAGTTTCAATTGTTTCTCTGCCTAAGCAAGAGTTTTCCTGCAAGGAGTGCAGTGAAATTGTCCACAAGGAGTGCGTTGACGGGTTCAAAGTTTCAATCTTTGAAAGCTCAGGAGGGATACAGTTATTCTCATTCTCATTGAAGTGCAAGTTAAGAACAAGAGCTGTGCAAGGTGTGCGCAGGCTGAGTGAAGTCTCAGAGTTACAACCTAAGTGAAATTGTTGAAGGACTGTCGTCGCAAGGAGTGCACATAGTCGAAGAATTCAATACTTGGACGTATTGAAGGGTTGCCGTAAGGAGTGCGTGCAGGAGTCTTCTTGAAGACTCGAGTTGTGGAGAAATATCAAGAAGAGTTAGTGCCTTGAGGTGTTGGAAGAAGGCACAACGACGTTGTTTGCAGGTGGACAAGTTTAGCGAAAGAATACATGTTCCATTTCGCAGGAGTCCTCAAGGAGGAATTGGACGGTCGCAATTCTCCATGGAGAATTCGCGAAGTCTCGAGAGCCGTCAGATCTTACAGAGGAGCAAGGAGAGTTATGGCAAGTGTTTTATAAATTGCAAAGCTTAGAAGGAAAAGAGTCTTAGGATCTGAGCCAACAGGGATCATTGGATCATTCACATAATCTCATTTCGGGGGTTCGCGAGTTGGAGAACCAAAAGCCTTGCAATGAGATTCGCGAAATTGGAAAGAGCGAAGTCCCGAAGGGGGGAAAAGATTTGAATATCATGGATAGTGGAGAGTGGATAGGTGGCATACCTATTGACATGGAGTTCAAACCTTTGTTGACCATTTCAGGGTTTCGTGGGTTGAAGAACCAAAAGTTTAGCATCAGGATTCGCGAAATCGCGAAGGCCAAAATTCTGAAAAGGCGGAAAGTTCTGTTGTGGGACCCGCATTGACAACGTGTCGAAATTCGACATTTCGACAGTTCGGAGGATAGGAGGTCGAGACTTTTTTCCCTAAAGTCCTGAAGTCGCGAGTAGCGATAATGTGAGAGGGAAAGCTAATGTCACTTCTCGTGGGTTCATGAAGGGAAGGTGCCAAGGTTGGATGTTGAAACTCACGAAGCGACGAATAGCGAGAGGCGTTGGCGTTAAGCCTAGATGGCAGTCACGCGTGAAGGGCGCTGACAAGGGAAGGAGCTATACCCGTATTGGCATTTCGGGTATCGTGAATCCGGAAGGTGAAGAGTTGAGAGACTTGAAGTCGCGAACTCTGAAGTTCCAACATCAAGAGAAATACGACCACATTGTTTGGTCAGAGGGAGATTGGAATTGATGCTTTGCGTTTGATCGCGTGGGATCAATTCATAAGTACCTGTGGAGAAGCACCATTTTATGTGTGTGGGATTCCCCAGAGATCAATCGAACAATCAATCCGACTCAAGGGAAAGAATTAGAACGATCCTGTAGCGGACCTTGACCCGAGGGCCGATAGAGGGTTGGGGGTCTGCGTCAATAGGTCAAGGGTTTGGTACTGTAGAAGAAGGCTCTCCATTCCATATCAGAATTAGTGTGGAACCCACAATATCGTGTGTGATTAAGACATCTGAAGAGAAAGAACCGGTTAGACAAATAACAATTAGTAGCAGAAGGATTTTAGTAGGATGAGGGTCTAGTGGAAATTAAAGTGGAATTACGAGTTCAACTACCATTAGTCAGTTATCTACACCGTGAATAGGTGGTATAACAAATTTTACAATCGAAGGACAAGATCTGACTATTCGGTTACCAAAGTTTCATGGAGAAGGTTCGAAGACCCAAAGAAGCATTTATTTATTTGTGAAAATATTTGGGTAGCTAAACAGATCATAGATAAATTCACAAAAAATTTGTAGCTTGCAATTACATTTAGAGACCATGCATTAGAATGGTTTATGATCCTCGTAGTAAATAATCCACAAAGAGCACCTACAATCATCGCAGATGTAAAGAAGGCGATAATCAATGAATTCTAATAGAATCTAGGGGAATCAGTTTGGTAATTCAATCAAAAGTTCAAGAGATCGAAGGGTAAGTTGAAATATCCTATATTAGATATGAAGCATAGGAAACTATTCGTTAATTCATTATTTCTACATTTTAAATACCCATTGAGGCAATAGAAGTTCCACAATCAGGTTGAGGCTTTGCAAGCACCCTTACAATTGGAAGAGAATCAATATAAAGATACAAATCAAACTATAGAAGAGATGGGAGTAGATCTCAATAATTTGACATTTCAGTTGAATCAGAACAAAGGCAAGGAAAAGAGGGAGGTTGTCTAGTCTACCTTATGCAGAACATAAGGGAACCATAAAAATGAGTGCCCAACATTTGTGCAATATTTGGGAGAAGGATTGTCAAATCCCTTACCTACAAGAGGACCATGATGTGAAATATGTAGAACACATTGAAATGATCCCTATCATTTTCCCATGATGCAAAAGTATCAAAAAATGTCCAATAGTACATTCTGCAATTTCTACAAGTCTATAGGACATGAGGATAAGGATTGCCAAACCTTGGAGGTGATGAAGGAAAGGACCTCAAATGCTTATAGGATGCAGGCTTAACCAATGAAAGGTCCAACTACACAACAATACAATACTTCACAACAATTTATAGTGCCACCTCAATATAACCAGGTACCACAGTATAATACATCGCATGCATATAATCAAGGAAACAAAGGAGGATTCAGAGGAGGAGGTCGTGGAAGAGGAATATTTGGAAGAGGTAGAGCATAAGTAAACTGTCACAATTGTTAGAAACCTGGACATTATGCAAGGGATTTTACACTGCCACCGATGATATGCATGTACTTTCATGCAGAAGGTCATGATACATAAGGATTCCCTACACTTATGACAAGGATACATAAAAAGAGGAATCAAAATAACCGGAATGTTCAATGGATTACCGCATAAACTAGAGAAGATGATGGAAAAAAGATCAATATGGTTACTCGAGGTGGAACCAAGACAAGAGCAGATGAAACAAAGAATAATCAGGACCAACACCAATGGGTCATAAATAATACAACACCTCAACAACATTTTGATGCACGCAAGGAAAAGGAGATATTCCAGCAGCCCAAACAAGAAATTTTTAAGGAGAATATTGCTTCTACTTCAAATGAAGAAATAAGATATGATGGACCAGTATATGATATGCCTCATCTATTTGATGATACCAACATATATCAGTCTTCAGAAAAATTAACTAATATAAGAAACTTTTTGGTGTCTTGCATGATGCTATTGAATGATAAAACATCTCTACAAGTATTACAAAGTCTGTTAGAAAAATCCAATTCTAGATAAGAGATAAAAATGGAAAAAAATAAAGTAAATCATGTCCATAGGAAGACAAGAACAAATAGGGAGTCCATAATGAATGAAAATAGTGGATACTTTAACATGGGTGACATCATATTAGATTTGGGATCTGAGGTAAATGTTCTTCCTAAGAAGACATGTGAATGCAAGGGGGAACCTACACTGGGATATTCATGTATTCAATTGAAATTGGCAAACCAACATAGAGTGATACCAATTGGTCAATTGAAAGGAATACTAGTGGATTTAGATGGTGTGTGAAATATGGCATACTTTGAGGTAATTTATATAGTGGATAATACTACACCTTATCCTGGATTTTTGGGATTGGATTGGGTATTTGACAATCTTGCTATCATCAACTTGAAGAACAGAAAAATTATTTTTTAATCAGGAAAATATAGAGTCATATCACCATTATATCCTTCAGAAGGTGGAAGATATGTTGAACTAGTGACAACTCATTTCATTACATAAGAGATAAACCATTTATGTAGAACTACCGCATGTGAGGAAGATTACATTAACCCAACAACAAATGGAATGCTTAGCTGGAGAAGCATTATTTCTTATGCTTCATATTCTGACGTAGGAATGGAGAATTGGAAACAATGCTTACATAAGATATCTACAAGAATATGTGAAAGAATTGCACACACTCTAATATGGGTTGGCATATAGGTAAGAAAACCTCCAAGTTTTTATGGTTATAATGATTTGGAATAATTTTTAACAAAGTTTGAGTTATAATTCTTGGAGAATCAAATTTTATTGGTTTTGGATATTTCCTTGAAAGCAAGACCTGCACGTTGGTGGGGTACGGACAAACAAAATATTAATGATTGGTACCAATGAAAAATATTACTACGCATTATATTTGGCACATAATAGGAGAATACATATACAGATAAATATGATGGAATATGACAACCTAAAGAACATATAAACAAATGCACAACTCAATGGAGACCGGTACCACTAGAGGAATTTCCACATCACTTCATTCATACATTAAAAGGAATCCCAAGTAATTGGTATACAAAATTGGAATTGCACAGAGGAAATGTAAACTGGGAAGATTTGCAACAGAATTTTGTGATCACGTTTTCATTTGAACATGAGAATCCAGAGATAGATACAACATTGAAGTTGTCAAAAGAGAATATTTTTGAAGAACCTAAAATTTAAATTCTAACAGCTTATCAGAATCAGAATAGACAAACATTCATACAATTGTTACATTGTTACCACATCATGGAAGATGACCCAATAGAAGAAAACCTACATGATCTTCAGATAAAAAAAGTTGAAGGGGAAAGAGAAGTATAAGGTCCACAATTATAGTCAGACGATTTTTCTGCACCATTGAATATATAGAAGGTAAATATTGGAATAGAAGATAATCCAAAGATTGCAATTATTGGTGACTATTGAGATAATCAGACAGTGGAAAGAATAACAGAGTCATTGCATGAATATAGTGATTTATTTCCAACAACGTTTTCAGAGATGAAAGGAGTAGTAGGAGAACTTGGAGATATCAATATTTCTTTGAGACCATAAGCTATACCAATAAGATAGAGAGCCTAGAGGATGAATCCAGTATATAAACATAAAGTAAAGGCATAGATTTATAAAATGTTAGAGTTCGGTATAATAGAACCTGTTGAAGAATCTGATTGGATTATCCCTATGGTAGTTCAGGAGAAGAAGCAAGCGGGAATAAGGATCTGTGTAGACTTGAGGAAGTTGAATGATTCCTATTTGCATGATCTCTTATGTAATCCATTTACAAATGAGGCATTGGATAATGTAGGAGGGCAAGAAGCATACTCATTTATTGATGGATTTTTAGGGTATCACCATATCAGAATAACACCAGAGGATCATCATACGACTACATTTTCCACAAAATAGGGGTCATATCAGTACATAGTGATGCCCTTTGGATTGAAGAATTCCCCTGCTATCTTTTCAAGGGTATTGGTAACTTCATTTAAATATTTTATACATAAGTTATTGAAAGTTTATTTGGATGATTGGACAATATTTATCTTATTGAATGATCATGTTGAAATTTTAAGATTGATGCTAGATAGATGTAGATAGTTTCAAATCTCATTGAACATTAATAAATGCATATTCAATGCACCATTTGGAATTTTTCTAGGACATGTGGTGTGTAAACATGGTTTGTTGGTTGATCCTGCAAAGATTGTTGTCATTGTTAATTTACCACCACCTAATTCAGTGCACCAATTAAGAGATACACTTGGTCATACAACATATTATATAAAGTTCATAAGGATCTATGAACAAATTACTATGCCCATGGATAAATTTTTAAAGAAGGATATGAAGACTCAATGGAATGATGAGTGCCAACAGAGTTTGGACATCTTAAAGGAGAAAATGGTGACAACACCAATTCTGGTGTTTCCATATTGGTCAAATGAGTTTCATGTTCATGTGTATTCCTCTTCAATAGAACTTGGAGAAGTATTAACACATCCAGGAGAAGGTGATATAGATCACCCAATAGCATTTGCAAGTAGGAAGCTCTTAGATTCAAAAAATAATTATAATATTAAAGAGAGAGAAGGTTTGGATATGGTGTATGCATTGAAAAAGTCCATACATTATTTATTAGTCCAACATTTTAATATATTCACATATCACTCTGCTCTTATATACCTGGTCAACAAGTCAGTGTTGGGGGTAAGGATATGTATATGTTTTTTTATTTATTTCAAGAATTTGATTTTGAAGTAATTGTTAAACATGGAATATTGAATGCATGGCCAGATCATCTATCTAAGACAACTAACAGAGAGGAACCAAGCAGCTTGGAGGACAATTTTTCTAATGAAAAAATATTTTCAGTACAAATTGTTGATGAATACTTTTTTGATATCATTGAATTTTTTAGTACAAGATTTTCCCCGAGAGAATATAGCACTGCATAGAAGAATAATTTGGTGGTTAGAGATACAGACTACCAATTTATTGCAAGACACTTGAATAAAATAGGTCCAGATAATATTATAAGGAGACGTGTCATGGAGCATGAACACATTATTATTTTAGCAGAAGTACATGAAGGAATAACTGGAGGACACTATGTAGGTAAGGGTACCGCACAAAAGATATTGCGCGCAGGACTATGGTGACCAATAGTTTCAAAATATGCAAATGAGTATTTCCAAAATTATGATGTCTGTCAGAGGGTAGGAAAGTTATCTAGGAGGGATGAGATGCCACTGAAACCTAAGGTAACTCTTAAAGTGTTTGAAAAATGGGCAGTATATTTTGTTGGACCAATCAATCCACCATCTAGAAGATTAGGAGAATGGCACATCATTACAACGAAAAAATATTTAACCATATGGGATAAAGGAACAACAGTAAAATATTGTAGCACAAAAACTATATCGCACTTCCTGTTTGAACAAGTGATTACAAGATTTGGATACCCTAGAATTATGATGAGTGATCAGGTAACTCAATTTATCAATAGTACCATCTAGGAAATGACTGAAGAATCTGAGATACATCATCATAAGAGAACTTCATGCCATCCTCGGGATAATGGAATAGTGGAAGAATTTAACAAGATATTGGAGAATTCCTTAACTAAACTATGTAATGTGAACATGGATGATTGGGATTTGAAGANAAAAACTATATCGCACTTCCTGTTTGAACAAGTGATTACAAGATTTGGATACCCTAGAATTATGATGAGTGATCAGGTAACTCAATTTATCAATAGTACCATCTAGGAAACGACTGAAGAATCTGAGATACATCATCATAAGAGAACTTCATGCCATCCTCGGGATAATGGAATAGTGGAAGAATTTAACAAGATATTGGAGAATTCCTTAACTAAACTATGTAATGTGAACATGGATGATTGGGATTTGAAGATACCAATAGTATTATGGTCTTATAGAACCACATGCAAGAAAATCATAGGGAAGACACCTTTCATATTGGTGTATGGTCAGGAAGAAGCATTACCTTTGGAATATTTGATACCTAGTTTGCGCATTGAAGCCATTACTAACATGATAGAAAGAGGTGAATCTTAAGAAATATTGGCTCAACTTCTGAAACTAGAAGAGGATATGATTATGGTTGGTTTCCATCAGGAAGTATAGAAATAAAAGGACAAATATTAGCATGATAGACACATAAAGAAGAAAAACTTTAAGGAATGATATCTGGTTCTCCTCTATGACAACAATTACTTACAACACCGAGGGAAATTAAGGATGCATTGGCTAGGGCCATATGAGATAAAATCTATAAACAATGCAGGTGTTGTGCAGTTGCAGAATCTAGTAGGTAAAGAAATTCAAGGATAGGTGAATGGAAGTCGACTGAAACTATATAGGGACAGTAAACCCAACAAACCTTAGCAGATATCATGCAAAAAATCATAATTGTACGTAGTGTATATAGTAAAAATGGAAAAAAAAAAACAATTGGAAAAAGAAGAAAATTACAAAAATATGCAGTAGATGGATAAGTATTAGCATGAAGTTAGATGAAATAGTGCGCAAAAGATGGAAATGGAAATGAAATAACTTGAATATATTGTGCGCTAGATAAAGGTGACTAGATAGAAAAAGCCGCACACTGATATAGAAAGAAGCCAAAAAAATGAAAAAGCGGTGATCAACAAAGTACAGTGTGACAAAGAATTTATGGCAGGACTTTTAAAAGGGGAAAAATTGAATAAGAAGATTCATTATGACTTTGTGCAAATGAGATCTAAGGAAGAAAACTGAGTGCGAGCAAGTGATTTCGAGGTGATTAAGTGAAGTTTCAGAGAAAACTTGTCTGAATTTAGAAGAATGGCGCCACCAAAGGTCAGAGATCCCAGTTGTATTGCAAGAAAAATGAGAAGTGCCACGATATCTCCACAACATACAACAACCGATGGAGTAAACTTAAATCATTCATAGGGAGTGGTGGATGTAGATTCCATTCCTCCACCAGTCATCAAGATGGTGAGTCCCACGATTTTAGAAGAAAAACAAGTTATGGTGACTGAGGAAATGGATTTTAAAACATGGGGTGAGACACAGAACCCTAGCACAGAGTAGAACCCCACACAACAAGTTGGATTAGGCAGAAAAAAATTGTAGGTAGAGTCGAATTAGAAAGATGATGAAAGAATAAAGTCTGATGAAGTACACCACCCTATAGCAGATCCAGAGTCGGATTCATAGGAGCAAGTACAGGTGGAGGATATTACAAACAAGAAAAACTTAGACAGAAAAGAAGATGAGGAAGAGAACCAAGAAGCAGGGCCATCAACTGGATAAAAGATAACTAGGGAAAAACCTGTTGCACCAAGAACACCAAGCAAACAGAAGGAGTTAACACTATCATTTCCACAAATACCTGACAAAGTCAAAGTAGTTGGTGACCTGTTAGGGTCTATAAAAAAATAGAGGTATGATGGTCATGACGTGACAAATATAGACAAGTTCCCTAAGTTTGCGTAGCAAGTGTACATGGAGAGTAGAGGAGAGGGTCCATTAGTGGATCCTATTTTGGAACCGAAACATTGGATTATAGGAATTTATAACATACGGATCATGAACATGCTAGAGGTTCCCCACTTTGGGAGGGGAAAAGATGTAAATGACAGTTTCAAACATCTACTAGAACTAATACATGGAGGCATCTTATGGATGGATAAGCCTGTATCAATAGATGTGGCTAGAACTAATACATGAAGGCATATTATGGATAGATAGGCCTGTATCAATAGATGTGAAGTTAATTACAGAGATCACATGTTTACTGATAGATGGAGAAAAACCGAGCACTATTTGGATGACGAGACAAAGGAAAAATAATTAGCAAGGAGATGAAGAAGAAATATGGAATGGAGAGAGGGTCCCTGGGAACAATAATTAATCGAATTAGTGGACCAAAAATGAGATTGGAAACAAAATTTATGGCATGTAAATTGTTGAGGAAATGTCACAAAGAGGAAGCCTCTGCAGGAGTTATAGCAGCAATAATGCCATGCGCAAAGGGGAGTATACTCAGTTAGGCTCCTTATCTTCTAAACTTGTTTGTGGAGGACTGTAAGGCTGTGTAGGATTTAGGCACAAAGTTTCATTATTCATGGTTGATTATACTAATAGAATTGGTTAGTTGGGGAGAACCAAAATACAACGAATTTTTCCAGAGGATATGTAAGTGTCGCATAGAAAAATATACAAGACTATGGAACACTTCAGATCCAAAGAAAAGGAAGGAAAATTATACCACTTTTTCCATGTTGTTTGATGATATGTAGGAAAATATATCTAATACATGGGGAATACCACCAAAAGTGGTGATAAAAAATCAAGGGATAGAATATTTTAAGGCTTCCAGACACAACATGTGGATCCAGGCCAAAAGGGATCCTAAGAAGGAGTGGTTATAATTGAGGTATTGTGTTACATGAGATGAAGTGCAGTGGGCCATGAAGGATTGGCCTGAGGAATGGAAGGTGCTAATGATTCCAAAGAAGGTACCAATATCTAAGAAGAAAGCCTATGTTGGCTCTTCAAGAAAATCAACTAGTCCAACAACCAATACGAGGAAGGCACCATAACGTGCAAAGGAAACAGGGGGTAATACAACCACTAGGAAGCCAAGGAAGAAAACTACTATTCCTAAGGATCCAGCTAAGGAAAAGGACCGTGCAGTGGAACAAAACGGAGGAGCGAAGAAGGAGACAACCATTCCTATGACAAAGGAAATAGGAGATGGAGATATCCCAGACATGGATATACCAGTTACAATTGTACAGACATAGACTCTGCCAATGAAAAGGACAATCTTGCAAATAGGAGAACAACAACAAAAAATGAAGCTACACAAGGGAATTATTGAACTTAAACTGACATAGGATGATGCAGAATTAGTCACAGAGAAAGTACAGGACTACATGACATAGGCATGGTATGATGTTGAAAATAAAAGGGAGGACATAATTAAGAATTTGACATAGGTTAAGAATGCATTTGAGAAATTACAACTTACTACAACACATCAAAAAGAACAAGTGCAACAACAAACGTCTTAGGAAAGAATAATTCTAGCACAGGAGATAGTGTAGATAATAGCCATGGGAAGTGAACATTTTCATATCACATAGGGAATGTTGGAGGTTGATGAGGATACAACGCAAAATATATTGAAAGACATGGATCATTTTGACTTGGCACTTCCCAAGGTTCCAACAAAGGAATTGTATAAAATTTAGATCAATGTCGTGTAGGAAATTCATTCAAGGTCCCACACATATGCGACAAGTTCACAATTGGACAATGAAGTAAAGAAGAGATTGGAGATGACATTCAATAATTCGTAGTTCGAGCAAGATGAAGTAAAGTAGTGCACTGGCATAATTGAACAACGGGTGGAATAATTTTTTAAACTATTCCTGAAAAAACTCAAAATAAAGCAGGCTATGGAGGCTTATAGGAACCACATTATAGTGTTGAAAAAACTCCTAGTGCCTACCACCCCACCAGAAGTAAGAAAAAACAAGGAGAAGGAGGTCACATGTCATACGGAGAGAACTACACAGATCATCCAAGAAATCACATAGATGTATAATAAGAGCACACAATTGTGGACAGGTCTGCAGAAGGATAACAAACTGCATGAGTTAGAACAGAAGGAAGAAGGTGTAAATAATGCGCTGCAAGAATTAAGTCAAAAGAAGAAAGTGATGGAAATAACAGATAGGATGAGGACTACGTAAGAAATGAATAATTTGCAAGAAAAACTGAAGATTCTATAGGAAGAAAACAAGTAAAGGTAGGTACAGTTGGAACCACTACATGGAGGTGTAGAAAAAATGCTTACGAAGATTGATAAAGATAAGGGTCAGATTGAACAGGTTGACCTGGAGAGTGGACAATTGTTGAAGGAGCATATTACAACGAAGATTGTGGAGACTATAGAAGAGAAGTGCGCGCAAGTAAAATATCGAGTTGAATAAATTTCAGGTAGGTTCCAGGAGCTAGACAAGTCAGTACATGAGGCACACACTACCTGAGTGACTCGAGACGATCCATAAGTGAGTGTTGGGGGCTTGTTAGTGCAAGACATTTTGGGGAAAAGAGAAAAAATCAATGAAGATAGTTAGAAAATGGAACAGAAAAGGAGTGCGCACCGAAATACAAGGAAACATAAATCAAGGAAGCAGGAAAGTCAAAGGAAGGATGCACGTGGATCAACCACGTGGAAGAAGTTAGAAAGTGGAAAAACCTAACTCACTTAGGGTTAGTGGGTTAGGGTTTTGGTCATTGTTGTAATTTGTTTTAACCCATTTTTGTAGTATAATATGTATTGTGAGATATGAGGAGATCAAGTCATGCAAGTGAGAGTTAGAGTTTTTTCTAGTTTTGGAGAGTTGTTTGAGAGTTGTGTAGCTAATAGAAAGATGGTATTTAAGTCAATTTTTGGATACAGATATATGCATTATAATCGAGGGTAAGGTAAAAAGTTGTGGATCTTGGTGAGATCTTGTCAGCCTTAATAGCTTCAACTATACTTACTGTAATGCATGCAGTGCAATGAACTTGATGAAGAATATTAAAAGAGAAAATAATTCCATATCTTTATGGACGTAGCCCAGGGGGGGTGAACCATGGTAAAATTTGTGTCTTTGTCTGGAATGTTTTCTTTATTTCTTGTTAGTTATGTTGAATGAATGAATGAATATGTAGTAGTAAAATGTGGCGCGCACTAGAATAACCATGATATTTACTGCAGAATGAGCTTTAATGAATGAAATGATTACAAAATGATATATATGGATATTATGTGGTATTAGAATAATAGATATGATGAATTTTGAGGTAGAAATAATGTTTGGAATCCCCGCATCAACCTCCCTTCTACGGTTTTAGACATATGGGTCGTGAAGTCACCCATAAGATATCTCGGATGAGACTTCATTCTGCACTCTATGCGCAATGTTTCCTTCTGGTCTCTAGTAGGGCCGATGGTTTGCAGTGTTTTGTTGGAAACCTACAGTAGAACCCAGGTCATCCCAAACAATCCAACATATACCATTTGTAGGCTTGACCAGTCAATGTATGAAGAAACAATCTCACCATTACATCATCATATTCTATTAGGTGAAAATCACACATGTCCAAAAACAAATCCATGTTCTTTGGGATCTACTACTCCATCTCTTGAAAATATTGGCAATGTTCCTTGTGGGAGAGTATGAATTTGATGTTGTTCTCCTTGAAGGTTAAGAGGAAAGATATAACCCTTCTTATTGGATTTATTATTTCACACCTTTCTTCATGTATTTATTCATAGTTTTCATTTCTATCATCCATCACTAAACCTTTCTATTTTTCTTCACAGGAAACTTCTTTAATTTCTGGAATATAAAATTGTCTACTTCTACTTCTAGTTATCGGTCCCTTATATCCTTCCAGTTTCAATTTATATTTTTTTTTCTTCGTAACTGTCTTCCTGGAATATGTCTTTCTTCTTCTTGGACAATAACTTCCTAGGATATTTCTAATTATTTACAGGTTTGGGCCGTTGTCATCACAAGGTCATACAACTGATGCAAAACACTTCTTTGGTTTCCCAATCCAACTTGTAATTGGGGTTGATTAGGTTGAGGACGAGTCATAATAATTTTGGTCTAAAACATTATTTTTATCTTCGTTCCCCAGTATGGTCACAAAAAATGCTTATGTCTGAATTTGTTAAGACCGAAACAAAAACCTCACGAGGATATGAATCCCCCCGTGTTTTTAGAGAGGTGGTACTCATCTGTAAATTCTTCAAAATATTTTATTTGATATATATATTGGATTATGCCAAAAAATAAAAACCCAAATATTTATCCCTCAACAAAATTTAAAATGGCATAAAATATAGGATTTCCCGAAAAGTGGACCATGAACCTTAAACATCACATTTTTTGGTAATGAATAAATTGCAAAAAATAACATAAACTCTCACATCCATCATAATTTTAGATATTGTTTATCACATTCAGAAATAAAAGAAAATACAGTCCAACACATGAGACAACTTTGAAATAGTGTTACTTATAAATATCGAGAAGAGAATTTGATGAGTCAATTTCAAATATTTTATACTAAAAAAATTAGAGTTATTAAATACCATCAAAATCAACCCCGAAATAGTTCTATGTGATTTCTCAAAAATAGTAAAGTCGTTTACAGTCTCAACAATTTTAAATATGTTTGTGCATAAATGGACTAGGATTGGGGATCCTATGGACCATAAAAATAGATACAAGAAATATGAGGAAGAAGATGCGGATTTGGGATAGAGCACGAATGAAAAGATTGCGATGGAATCTCTTTTTTATTTACATGTTGATGCACATTTAGTTTCCTTGCTTGTTGCAATTACATGACCGGTATTAACTGCTTCCGTTGGAATCTCAGTAATCTTGGTTGTAGACGTTTTTATCCATTCTTCAATATATTCTCTTAGAGGATAAATGGTCACTTCTTGCTTGACTTTGATATTAAATAATTCACTTTCAATTTCTTTAGAGTCAATTGATAAATTTTTCAATGTGGTCTCAATGTCTTGATTTCTATTTGTATGTTCCACAAAACAACTATCAATATAATCATTAGTGTATTACACCATATTGTCAAATTTCTTCGTCGATAATATTTTCAAAGTCTCAACATGTTCTTCAAATTGTTGTTTAGTCAGGAGAAATGAATCTGCTATCAAACTTGGATTTGATACCTCAATAATAGTACCCACAATATCTAACCCAACCAATTTTGAATAGTCCTCGGTCTTTTTGTGTGTTAAGTCATTGAGTTCACTTAATAGTCCCCTTAATATATTAATTCTTTGAATCCAAAATGATTTTAGTTTCTTTATACGACTTTGAGAAGGAAAATATTCTTGTTTTCTTCTTATTTCCAGCATTAGCAAAACGTTTGCAATGAACATGGAAACTCCATCTTTGAGAAGTCCTTCATCATTTCCTATTCCTGCATTCAAATATTCCTTGGTATTATGTATCCCGAGACCAAGAGAGGATAAGTATTTTTATAGGTCCCATGTATCTAAAATGAGTTCCATTCTTTTGTTTATGTTTTCTTCAAAAAAATGTCAGGTAGCGATTGTTGGAATATTGAGAAGGTGGGTGAATCAATATCAATACTTTTTAATCCTTTTTAGCCACAATGTTTACTTTATGAGAAAATTATCAATAAAATTCCATATGAGTAGTATGCATAAGAAGTGAACAATAAAACATCACACATAAACATAGTACACCAATATTTTTTACATGGAAACCCAATGCAGGAGAAAACTATGGAATGATTTTCTTATATTGTCAAAGAAATACATTCATAGGAGACAGTAACTTGCCTATTTTCTAGCTGCAACTGGAAGGAGGATACAACCCCCTAGTTTCTCAAGATCCAACTTGAAGGAAGCTACAACTCCCTAATTCTATGGATTCAACTAGAAGGAAGCTACAAACCCCTGTGTTCTCCAGATACATCTGGAAGGTGGATACAACCACCTGTTCTTTCCATGTCCAACCACCCTGAAGTATAAGTGCCAAATAACCGATGAAACTACTGTCACTCTGTCACTGTAAACTTGTACCAATCTATGCAAACAACCTGTAGTCAATCTATACCAATAACGTATACTCAACCTATACCAATAACCTATACCAACATATATCAATAACCCATACCAATAATCACCTCAATAGATCATATCTGATAACATAGATCTTATACCCAATATCACAATAATATAACTCAAACCATGTGCACCTATGTCTCTCTAATCATATGCCATACATTTGCAAACAATCATAATCATGTTAATAAACCCTCATATTAACCAAACATTAAACCCTCATTGTTATGCAGCCACAAATTGTACCAACAACTTCAACAACACACCTCAACCATGTACCAAGAAATACAAGATGTTCCTCAATCAACCCAACAAGATATACCAATGATAAATACCAAACATACCAGCACTATACCTTTGTAGATCTATCGCATACAATATGTACCATACATCCAAGATTTTCTGTAGGAAAAATCATTAATCTCTCATAACCATGTCTCACATGAACCCTATTATTCAACTACACATAAGCATACAACATACCTTTTTATCCTATAGATAAATCTGTTGTACCTGGTCACTGTTGAACTTCCTATAACCTCTACTCAGCCTCTGCAACCTAAATAAACTCTCATTCTCAGGTCTGGTAGTGCCTCGCGTGACACGGGAGAGGTGTTGAGTGGGGCCTCGTGTGACAGGCTCTATGCAACTTGCAGCAGTGCCTCTCGGGATGTCTACTGGGTGACCCATGGGGATTACCCTAACTAGGGTTTTTGTGTGATATTTCCACTCTCCACTACGGCCAAAAAACCATTCCATCACTCTATCTTCGCTTCCTCAGACTTGTGCAACTTTATATGTGTCAATGAGTACATGAAATAAACCTTTCACAATAATAGATATTCAATGTTCTCAATAGGTGCTAATGAGAGTCCATTTCTCTCTTATTTATACTCTCCAAATGGTTTCCTTTAGGGGTCATCTTATAACTACTTTACCCAACTTCCCTCTTTTAGGGCTAGCCCATTTTCAACTACTTTACCTACTTTACTGACTTGCAACCACTTTATTCATAAATAGTAAACTTGCCAATTCTTGTTGCAACTAATTTTGACGGTTTCGAAGATCTTTTTGGCCATTCCTTCCCCTCGCACACACAATGAGTAGGAAATAAAAAATCCTAGAATTCCATTGTTGAAACATCGACCATCCCAAACCCCTGCAATGAGCTAGAACTGATATCTTTGTTGAACTTGTACCCTGTAGGTTGCCTATGTTTCGTTCTTCCATTACCATGCCCCACATCCGATTTCTGTTGTTTCCATCACCCTTTCCCATGTGTTGAGAATATGGATTGAAGAAGTGGGTTGTCAGGGCCCTGGGTTGAAGAAGCAGGTTGTCAGGCTTGTGAGAAACTCTCTTCAAGTGAGAGAGTTGATGGGGAAGCGAGTTCTCCTAGAGGGAGTCCAGTAGAAGCTACAAATATCTGAGAATTCTTGTCTAGCATGTTGCTGAAGCCCTGGAAGGGAGGTGGAGCAGCCGATGGACTATGTGACAGTGAAGGTGCATACTCCGAGGGTGGGACATGCATGTGGGTAATGAGAGTCTATGAGCGGTGGGTGTAAGTGGCTCCTTGGAGGAAAACCTTCCTGTAGACTGGTACAACTTCATGTTGTCCTTGCCTATCCTAGGAATCCATTTTCCGGTGGATTCTAGTCCCAACTCAGGGGTTACCCACTATTGAGAGTGATAAGAAGTGTGGTCTAAGTATGGGAGGTTCATGGAGGGTCTGCACATAGTCGGTGCACTAAAATTAAGAGATAATTATCATTTATGTGACTAATGGTTAAATGATGTATTTTAGTGCATGTCTATGATTCTTGTAACAATATCATGTGTTTCACTGCATGTATTCTTTCATGTTATCTCTGTTTATTTCTGTTAAGTTTATATGTGATTTATTCCACAAAGAGCTCTGTCTTCCATAGCCCAACAAGTCTATGTCTAGGTATGGATAGTTTTAATCATATGGTATCATAGCATGAGAAGTTCTTTTATTTCAAGTGACATTGCACAACAGAAGGATGGGGGTTTCATAATATGGTATCAGAGTGTGAAAGTTTTAAGTGGCATGACTCGACCTGGGAGGTTGGGGACGTAACACCAAATATCACCAAAAATGGCATGACATGTACTATCCATCTAGAATAGTATCACCTAAAACGTCACTGATATTCATTACATTATTCCTCATACAAATTCAGGTTCCTTAATCACACCTCTGGGGATATCAGAATTGTTTACCAGACTTGCTTCAAGGGTTGACATCAATGACAACCAATCCAATCTATCAATAATATCCCCCTTTGACATTGATGGAAACACTCTGCATGATGATACATTATTGTTGCTCCCCAAGGAATCATGCCTCTGATTACTCTCTCTCCCCCTTTGAAATAAATGGAAAATGGAATCTTCCCTTTGGGCCTACTCCCTCTGCCTAAAATATCCTTTGGGATACTCCTTCTGTCTGAAATTTTCGTGGGGCTACTCCCCCTATCTGAACTGTCTTTTTTCTCATCACTGGTGCTTCCTTGTGTAGATCTATGATATATATGAAAATCATTCAAAATTCACAGTGGGGTAGATACTATTTGAATTTTATTTTGAATATACTCAAAGACTTACCTTGGAAGAAGTTTGGTGAAGATATCTACGATCTATTATTTTGTCCCAACATACTCAACCTTGGTGTTCTTCTATGAAACTTGTTCCTGTAGAAAGTGAAACTTGATCAGAATGTGTTTCGTCCTGGAGTGCATTACTGGATTCTTTGAAATACCGATGGCACTAGTGTCGTGACAAAATATTGGAATGGGCACATCATATTCAACTTGTATGTCCTTCAAGGTTTGTTTCATCCATAGTGCATGGGTACAACATATTGTTTCTCCAATGTACTCTTCTTCTGATGTAGATAAGGATACTGAAGATTGTTTCTTCTTAATCAGGATACCAGACACTCACCCAAGTATAAATATTCTCCACTTGTACTTCTTCTATCATCAATTCCACCTTCCCAATCTACATCTGTGTAGAAAATAAGAGATAGATCATTCCATTTTGGATACCATAATACAAATTATTATGTACCTTTTAGATATCTGAATATCCTCTTCACTACGATAACATGTGATTCCTTTGCTTCTTCTTGAAACCTTAAAACCTGTCCAACTTCTTGTATCACATCTGGTATAGAAGATGCCAGATAGAGTAAACTGCCAATCATCGATCTGTACTACCTCTAGTCCGCATCTTTTGAGTCATCTTCCTTACTTAGCTTGAAACTAGTCTACATAGGAGTACTGGCTGGTTTGAAATATTCCATTACAAACCTTCTTAGCATTTCTATTATATACTTGGTATGAAAGATGAAGATAACCGTGCTTCTCTGACATATCTGTAGTCCCAAGAAGAAGGAAAAATATCCAAGAAATGACATCTGAAACTCATTCTGCATGTATTTGGAAAAATTATGAATCATCATGTCATGATCACTTCCAAAAATAATATCATCAACATAAACTTCAATTAACGTGATACTATCTTGATTTACCTTTATTTAGAGGTTGTTGTTTTCATTTCCTTTCTTGAACCCTTGCTCCTACAAGTATCTATCCAATCTTTAATTCCATGCTCTAGGGGCTTGTTTAAGACCATATAGGGCTTTCTTCAACCTGCAAACAAAATTTTCCTTCTCTGACAACTGAAATGAGTGTTAAAAAGTGTCAAAAAGTGCCAAAAGGTGCTATGAATGGGACAACTCATGTGGGTAAGAATGCTACCGGGTAATAGTACCGAAGATGCAAATGGAGGTGTGGGTACTGCAGAGCCGGAAATGAGGATCCTAAAGGCTAATATCAGTGGGTGTGACTGAAAATGTAAATGCAATACAACGGGAGAGACTACATGCCAGTGTTGAATATATACCTGAAGGGATGATGTCGATGACCGATGAGCGAGTACCTGCGCACATAACAACCAAATACCCAAAGTGAACAATATTTGAAGAGAATTAAACATATTAGCATGTATTTGACAAATGTGACAATGCACGTGCGTACCTGATCATGATATGAACAAAAAGGCGCCCCGGGGGCTCGGGGACGAAAAGTGACCCAGGGACAGCTATGATGTAGGTGGCAGGATGTTGATCCCGTGGCTGAAGACGGTTTGAAAAATGGACACCTTGGGCTCCCGAAATGGTGAGTGGAAGTTTGGCAAAAGGGCTATATATAGCTGTAGGTCCCACATTGCCACCTCATTTGTACCTGTTGCAATAGTGACTGGACGAGCAGATTTCATAGGAGATTTGGAAATTCGGGGAGGACAAGGCATCCGATCGACGTTCTGCAAGTATCAGGTTAGTGGTCTGATCATCCTGCATAGAAATAGGTTTTCAATTTGTGGGTAGGGCTGGTACGGGGGGCCGTACAAGGGTAATTAGGGGAGTTTGTATGGGGTGTGGGCCCACATGCATGGGCGATTCAGTGGAAGGAACGCATATGTGCGCACCTGTCCACCGAATATATGCGCATGGGTGCGCGAGAGGGGGGATTTAAGGCGCGCCCTAGGGGCACACCTGTGAGTTTAACAGGCGCGCATCAGTGCGCGCCTGAGGGTTTGACAGGTGCGCACTGATGCGCGTCTGTAAACTGAATAGGCGCGCGTAAGGGCGCGCCTGTGAAGTGAACAGGTGTGCACTAATGCACATCTGTTCCGTGTACAGGCGCGCATATATGTGCGCCTGTGTAATGAACAGACGCGCATGGGTGTGCGCCTATGGGAATAAAAACCACGCCTAGGAGGCAAGGTTGAAGGGTAAAAAACAAGTCTTTGTGATGTTGTTAATGGTTATCTAAGCTGATATAGGACTCTGTGTTGGTTGCAGGTGGCTGGCAGTGACGATGCCAGTGCGATGGCGAGAGCGAGACTGGGGCCAGCTGCGAGATGTTGTGGCCATTGAGGGGCCTGGGGTGAGGGCGAATTTGGCAACCTGTGGGTTGCTAAAGTTCTTTGAGTGCCCGTTGATACGGGCTCAGGAGTATTTATTACAGTTCTTGCTCCAGATGTGGAGTCCGGAGCTGCACTGCTTCCTCGTGTGAGGAGAGCAGATTCCCTCCACTGCGGTGGAGGATGTATATTTTCTGACTGGGCTCCCCTTTCGGGGAACACCCCTACTGACAGAGCCTGTGATGCCGAGGGATATATCCCTTGCGACTATTGGCGAGCGATACTTCTCAGGTGAGAACTTTATGTCGGGGACTGTTGTGAGCATTAGTGCTATAGACTCCCTGGCTCATCGTTGCATAGCGGCGATGATTGTGCGTGTATATGGGTCACTTGCGACCCAACGGATTAGCGGTGGCCAGCTGCTGGTGCTGGAGAGAGTGGTGGGCGACGAGCAGTTCGCTTGGGGGTTGACACTGCATGCGCGGATGATCGCGCAGTTGGACCGTTGTCGGTCCACAGGTGCAGGAGAGTTTGCATTTGGCTCGATCCTGGTAGCCTGGTTTTTGGAGAGGGTGCCGATGCTGCGCCCGAGGGTTCTGCTAGAGATGCCAGGGGCACGAGAGCCGCGCTTGAGGTGGTGGTATTCAGTTTTGGTCTGCCACGGTGGTGGCGAAGGTGGTCAGTAATTTTCAGCAGAGGCGGCGTGGATATGGCGATAGATGCCGCAGGTAGTACTTCGGTACCCCTTTGCTGGGGTTGACTTCCGGGGTGACCCAGACATGGTGTTGCCTTCAGGGGAGGTTTTTGACCATCGAGGTACGCTTTAGCATTGTACATGTTTTCGATCTTATGTTTTTTTTGAGATATCAGTCCATATGTATGTGATATAGATGCTGATACGATCTTTTGCTTGTTGTTTTGTGCATGTGCAGATGTGGCACCTCATGGGCCCGAGGTGGATATGAAAAGAGCGTCGGCTCAGCGAGATCC
>SNQJ01S0049047.1:23701-47341 GCA_010110895.2 Picea sitchensis | reverse complement strand
TCTCATCTATAGAAAAACCTGGACAGACCACCTTACTCATGTAGATCAAGTTTTCCATTTAATCTCTCAGCACCAACTTTTCTTGAAACATTCTAAATGTGCTTTTGGAAACTCAGAAGTAAAATACTTGGGTCATTTGGTTGGCAAGGATGGTGTCAGGGTGGATCCGAAAAAGATTGAATCTATGCAAGACTGGCTGCACCCAAAGACTCTCAAAAGCTTGCATGGATTTCTGGGCTTAACAAGTTATTATCGCAAGTTTTTTAAGAATTATGGAAAGATTACAGCACCTCTTACTGCTCTCCTCAAAAAGAACTCTTTCACTTGGACTCCAGCCGTGGCTCAAGATTTTCAAACCTTGAAGATGGCCATGTGCACCACTCCAGTTCTGGCCCTTCCTGATTTCACAAAGACCTTTTTGTTGGAATGTGATGCCTCAGGGAAAGGAATTTGTGTTGTCCTTATGCCAGAGGGTCGACCTCTAGCCTTTACCAGCAAGGAACTATCTGAAAGGAATCTGGGAAAATCCATATATGAAAAGGAAATGTTGGCTATTCTGCATGTCGTTGATTTGTGGCGCCCTTATCTATTGGGGAAACATTTCCAAATTAAGACAGACCATCAAAGACTCAAGTATTTTCTAGAACAATGCATTTCCTCTGTGGCGCAACAAAAATGAGTGACTAAGCTCTTTGGATATGATTATGAGATCATTTACAAGAAAGGCAAAGAAAATGTGGTGGCAAATTCACTTTCCCAAAAATATGAATATGAAGGATCCCTTTTTTCTCTTTCCTTCATTGTACCAGATTGGCTCCAAGCAGTTCGCCAGGAATGGCTACAAGATCCCAAAAGTTTGCATCTGATCCAGCAATTGCATTCCAATGCTCCAGCTCCCTCAAGGTACTCTTGGCTCCATGATGAGACTCGATACAAAGGCCATTTGTATTTAACTAAACAATCAAAGCCTAAATCCATGATACTTTCTGAGCTTCATGCTACACCCACAGCGGGGCACTCAGGGTTCACCAAAACCTATGACAGGGTCAAACGTTCTTTTTTCTAGGATGGTATGAAATAGGGAATCTGTAATTTTGTCACTGAATGTGATGTGTGTCAACAGAACAAGGGAGAAAAAGTCAAATCTCCGGGCACACTACAACCGCTTTCGATCCCACCTGTTATTTCGAAGGATATCTCTATGGAATTTATTAGTGGCTTACCCAAATCGGGAAATAAATCAGTCATAATGGTGGTTGTTGATTGCCTTTCCAAGTATGATCATTTCTATGATCTTCAACACCCATTTACAGCATCCACGGTGGCTCAAATTTTCATGGACCAGATCTTCAAGCTTCATGGCATGCCGCACTCTATTGTTTCCGATCGTGACCCAACTTTCACAAGCAATTTTTGGCAAGAACTGTTCAAGCTACAGGGCACCCAATTGCATCTCAGCACATCTTATCATCCCCAGACTGATGGTCAAACGAAAGTTGTCAACAAGTGTTTGGAAACATATCTAAGGTGTTTTGCCTCTGAAAAGAAAAATTAGTGGGCTCAATGGTTACCCCTATCTGAATGGTGGTACAACACTTCCTACCATACAACTACATGCATGACTCCTTTTGAAGCAGTATATGGACAAAAGCCACCTTCAGTTCTCTCATACTTACCGGGTACTTCGAAGGTCTAGACGGTTGACCAAACACTTACAGTTCGAGAGGATATTCTTTGTACCCTCAAAGAGAACTTGGTCATGGCATAGAATTGCATGAAGCAACAAGAAGATCAAGGTCACTTTGAATGTCAATTTGCAGAAGGGGATCAGGTGTTTCTGCAACTGCAACCGTACAAGCAAACTTCCCTCAAGGTCAAGCATTATCAGAAGCTAGCGCCCAAATTTTATGGTCCTTATATAGTTCTCAAGCATGTGGGACAAGTATCCTATCAGTTAGCTCTGCCCAGTCATTCAAAGCTACATCCTGTTTTTCATGTTTCATGCTTAAAGAAGGTGATTGGAACTAGGTGCCAAATTCAAACCAACCTGCCCAAGTTAGTTGAAGAAGGATCCATTTGGCTATAGCAAGAAGCAGTTTTGGACCAGCGTGAGCGTCGCCTACGTCAAAGAACCATAAAGGAAGTGTTATTCTAGTGGAAAGATACAACTCCAGCAGATGCCACTTGGGAACCAGCTACCATTCTGCAACAATTTCCACATCTCAAGCCTTGAGGACAAGGTTTTTTTTAAGGGGGAGGACATGTTAGGGTCCTAACCCGCACATAGGTAGAATAATATATTTGGATGTAATAAAGGTCAATATTAATAAGGCCTTTTAATAAAATAGAATAAGGCAGATGTAAGAAGACCTAATAGAATCTTTCGCTTCTAGAAGGATCTTCGTCTAGATGCTTCTTTTGAGAGACACATTTAGTATAAATAGGAGTCATAGGAGTCGAGGGTATGAGAACCCTAGCTTGGAGATTATTGTAATAGATCACTTCTCAACTAGAGGTTGCCTCCTCAAAGAGGCTTGTGAACATTTCTTTCTGAATCAAAGTGTTATTTATGTTGTTGTTCTTATATCATTTATGTGTTATTGCGGATATTATGCTGGTTATATTACTGTTATTCTGCCATTTCTAGCATTTTATTTCTGTACTGCATACTTTTTATATCTGGTATATTACAACATGATGGTCTCTAAAGATGATATGTGAGTCTAGAAAAGAGACCTAAAAGAAGCTCTTTGACCCTCCCCCGTGCCAAAGGTGTTGCATATCCTTATGCAAAAAGATCTCACACCTGTATCACAATGAAAGAAAATTGATAACAGAAGAGAAACTAGCTCAAATTCCAAAAGTACATCTGTCACCTAGCATATGATGTCATGCCTTATTTTTTGTTAAAAATGAAATTGTCTTTCTTCTTATGACTTATTGATAAGTACAACGTTCAGCAATGAAAACAAGGAGGTTTTTTTTGTATTTTTCCATAAGAACAGATCCAACCTAACTTGCTTCAGAGATTTACTATCATTAGATGTTATGGATAAATTTCATAGTATAAGTGGATTAGACTCCCTAGTCAGGGTCCCACTCTTAAGAAGTTTCCTTCTTAGGTAATGTAGGATTTAGATGTCAGACCGGTAAAGTTGACTTAGGGTAATTCTCAAATGGACATTTTCTTGTAGTATTCATTTTTTTTGTTAATATGGAATTTGTATATTATAAATGACAACAGTGACATTTTTTGTAGTATTCATTTGTTTTTAAATGACAAAAGTGAATTTTTCAATCAAAAAAGTATAAATGAGACATTTCTCAAACTAGAACCCACTGCCAGCAAGCATGTTTAGTACTCCGGTGGGGTAGTTGTGATATTTAGTGAGAGACATACCTTCCCCAGGTAGAATGCCCCATTGCTAATAGGCTTGTTCAATACCCTGATGGGTTTGCCTAGTCATACCACAGACCGGTACCCTTTTCCATCAGACTTGTTCAGTATCTCGGCGGGTTAGTCTCTTAAACCATTTTTCTATCAAAGGCTTCATGTCCACAGTCACCTATTTTAGTTTTTGGTTAAAGAGTTATTTTTCACAGGTGACAAGGGGAGGCTTGTAAAACCCTTTTACAAGCTGGGATGGTATTGGGTTAGAAGATATACTCTTTTATTTGAATGTCTTTAAAGATTTGTTTGAAGGAAAAATAAACTCATGTATGTATGTTATTTCTTTAGAATATTCTAGATGTATGGTTTGTCTGAGTTTCTCCATAAGAGAATGACCTAAAGTTACCTTAGGATACCGATGCATCCTCCCCCATAAAAGTTTCCTAGTGTGCCCATGACAAAGAGTGTTCATATACTCATATGATACTCTTTAGTAAATATAATTTAATGATTACTGTTGAAGTCTAGTTAGGGTGAAATAGTTACTTGTGGGCTAATATTTTTAATCCCTTTAATCATGTTGAAGTACTGATGTTGTTTGTAATGGACTTTTTGATGAAGGCAACCTATAAACTCTAAATCAAGCTAAGCATGGTTCCTTAAAAAACATAGGGAAAAGAAATTATATCTTCTTTGTCAAGCAATAGAACCAAAAGAAATTAAAATACTTCCTTTCAGTCAGTAAAAATACTTCCTTTCAGCCAGCAACAGAACCAAAAGAAATTAAAATACTTCCTTTCAGCCAACAATAGAACCAAAAGAAATTAAAATACTTCCCTTTAACCAACAACAGAACCAAAAGAAATTATTGCTTCATAAGAGATGCCATTTGATGTTGTAGTCAGCTCCTTGGTTCCATCTTAATTAGTGGTTACTGCACGACTCCACACTTCTTATTAATTGACATTAGATATTGAAATAGGCATAACATTCTTTGTCAATTAGATGATATGTCCTAATAGTATTGGATAAGGACATTCTTCTGGTACCAGACTAGCACAGGACTATTGGTACAGGACCAACACAGGACGGCTGGTACCAGACCAGAACAGAGTTTCTAGTACTGAATTAGCACTACTGGTACCGAACCAGAACATAGTATTGTTGATTCTTACAAACTCATGTTTTAGCAAGTTCGTGAAAGATCAAATAAATTACAGAAATCTACTAACAAAAATAAAATGTGAAAGTAAAACAAAGGAGGTAAGAATCCATTGTTACCTTCATCTTATTAACAAAACACAGCCCACACACCTATGTACAAATTTTTTTAAAAATAAATCAATCAATCAATGTGGATCAGTAGGAAGATTTCCTTCCTTACTTGATCTAGATGGGTATCGGTGGCCACCCACCTTTCCATCTGGCTCAAAATAGTTTTCTGGCATTTCTGGTAATTTACTATTTTTAGCAGTTTTTTCGGGTCCTGAACTTCCGGGGCCATTTTGAGGCCCTAAACAATGTTTTTTTGGCTCTCGCAAAATAGCATCTATGATGTTATTTTGTCTCAAGCGTTGTAGGCCTCGGATAGATCTTTCCAACGATCTATCGTGCACCCTAAACAGAGATCGTATGCAATAGTTATGACTCCGGGAAGTTGATGGACTAACTTACCCAAACAGGGCCCACTTGACTTTTGACGTTTCATATTCTAGGATTAGGTTTTTAGTTTCTACCTTCCTGCTTTTGATAAATAAGGCCCTTTGGCCTCTTTTTGTAATGAGCTTGGTCATGGATGAGCGTAGCCGCCACATCTCTTATCAGGGATATGCTACCACCATTCTAGCTATGTATTGTTCAACAGTTTTACAGTTTCTCTATTTCATTAATTAATAGAAGTGTGTGTTTACTGTATCACTGTGTTCTCTGCAATACTATTGTGCACACTCTATTATTTGCTTCTTACATTCCATTCCTGCATAAATCTGGATCATTACTGATCACCTGAATATCTAAGTTTTGTAGCACATGTGTCAGAAATTCCTCTTTTGACAAGGGTTTGTTATAAATTCTCAACCGGTGACCATTCATGAGTAGGGGTGTCTGAAGTTCGTCAATTTTATTTATCCTGATTGAACCATTATCATAGACAATGTCAATATCGTAAGGTCCCATCCAACGAGTAGTTAACTTACCTTTGAAGTTCTTGAACCTGTTGTCATACAACAGGGCCCAATCTCCCAGTTGAAAATGTTTCTTTTTGAGATACTTGTCATGCCATTTTGTCCTCTGCTCTTGAATAAGGGTGGTTCTTTGAAGTGCTTCCTGCATGATTTCATCCAACTCATTAAGCTGCAAGAGCCTTTGTTGTTGGGCTTCATCTAAGTCCATCCCAACTTGTATAGCAATCCTGAAGATTTTGATCTGGAATTCTATGGGGAGAAGCACCTGCTTCCTGTACACCAACTCATAAGGTTTATGTCCTGTTGTATTCCTCCAGGTGATTCTATAAGCCCATAAGGCTTCTAGTAATCTATCAGCCCAATCTTTGTGGTGTAGCTGTACTGTTTTAGTAAGAATGGAATCAATAACTTTGTTGGTATATTCTACTTGCCCATTCGCCTATGGATGATAAGGTGTAGATTTATTGTGCTTGATTTGGTACTTTTCTGTAACAACTCTGACCAAATTAGAGGTAAATTGAGTCCCCTGATCAGTCACAATTTCTCAATGTACAGGAAATCTAGTAAAAATGTTGTTAAAAAGGAAATCTACCATTGATTGTTCACTTGCATACGGTAAAGCTCTTGCTTCAACCCACTTAGTCACATAGTCAGTACATACAAGTATATACTTTTTCTTTTTAGATGTAGGATCAATGGGCCCTGTTAGCACCAGAAGTCACTCTTAGATTGTAGCAGGAGTAGGCATGATACCCATTAGATTTGTATGTCGCGATAATGAATTAGGGTGGTTGAATGGGTGAAAACCCAAGAGAATATCGTTTTAACTCAGAAAACTAGGCCAAGCATGCACGATTAGGTGGGGCCCCGATCCAACTTCAGTTAGGAATTTGAGTTTAAAATGAACAGAGGGAAGACTTGGTGAGAAAGACGAACAAGACTGCTATGGGCATCAGGCCTTCCAGCAGCTTGGAGAAGAAATACAAGACGTTGAAAATGTGCCTAAGTAACATAGTTACAACAAAACAATGATCAAACCTTCATCACAATGATGTTGTAACAACTCGACTGGATCCTCCAATTCCAAGTTACTCAGTGTGAGGAGGAAAAGATAACATGGAAACTTGATTTAAAACTTGGTAATAATATTGTCATGATCAAACATACATCACAACAACACAATCACCCTCGACTGGATCTTCCAATTCTGAGTGTCTTAAATCAGTGTTTATAGAGATATGGAGAGAGTTGAATTTCATTAAACATGAAGTCTTAGGTACAATTGCATAACCAGGAAAATCAGTGTTTCATCAAAACTTTACAATACGAGAGCCTAGCTCAACCATCGACCCTTAAAAAAACATAAAACCTGAGTATATATACTCAGAGAAACTTGCCACTGACAGCAAGAGAGTTGTTGAGCCATCAAATTCCAAGTTAGCGTGTGCAGGCTCTTCTTGTCTGATGGGAACATCAGATCGGCATGGCTCTTGCAGGGGAACCTGCACACATGGGTACCACGGGTTGACTGCTCCAGACCTTCCACACCTTCCATTTATGGATTGAGCTGAGGTTTCAACCACCTACTCAATCTTCATTAACTGCTTTCTTCCTTGGAGAGTGGTCGAGACTGTAGGCACAAGAGACGAACACGTGCATGCTCTCCAAATCTCATAGGCTAGCCTTATTTTATTTTGGCTCCACCCTCAATGTAACCCATGGCCATGATCTCGTGCCTTTCTTCAAAATCATTTCGACATTTCTTTTGTCGAGGATTCTCATATGCTAAGTCTCAGGGGTCCTAATCTTGGTATTGCGAAATCGCCCTGCCCAAATTAATGGTTCAATCTTTCTTCAAAATCGATGACCACGATCATTTTCCTAGCCGGATTTATTCGACTGTGGACTGAACAAGCACCTATCTTTATCTTGGCCCTACTTTCCATGTGATTATGGGATGTAAACTTTCCCTAAAACAAAGGTGCTTTGTGAATTTTGGGAATCAGCGATAGGGAGAAGTCAACTCCTCATCCTTCAGACTCTCGGTTACCGAAACCACGATGGGGCTTAACTTGCATCATCTCCTCCCCTATGTTTCATCCATATGGTCATTAGCTATGACCCGGGGCTAAAACCATGGGCACTACCTAGTTTCATGTTACGGTGCTTTGGGCTATGGGTGAGTTTTTTACGAGAACCCTGAAACGTCAACTCTTGAAAAATCTCAACCATCGTCGTCTGTCCCCATGAGATCAGATGTCTCCCTCTAATCCTGAGCTTTGGGACTTTACGTTTTTCAAGTTCTAATGATTCTGCCCCCTTGCTCTCCCAACTCACGAAATTGTGACTCTACTTGACGTTGTTCCTTGTGAAACTCTGTGATCATCGTCACCCGATGGTCGTCGATCTGCTCCATCGATGGATCTTCGCCATTGAAAACTGATCTTTGCCCACTTGCATGATTTGTGCTCATATTAGACCACTTCAAATTTTGCTCTTTGAGCCTGCGGCTGCGGCCTATGTAAAACAAAGGCTTCGACGACTAGATAGGGGTTGGGAAGATAGGGAGACTAGGGAAAAGACTCAAACAGATTTATGTGCTAAAGTTAGGCTCCATGGGGGATAGAATCCTCCCTGCGAGTTTCTAAGAACTCCTTTCACGGATTCGGTGCCTTAGTGTTGGGTTATGGAGTCTCCTACTAAACAAAAAAAAATAACATAAAGCAGAGATGGTATTTACAAAGGTGGGAAGTCGGTTGTGGATATTAGATGAAAAACGTTTTTAGGAAATGCCCATTTATTGGGCCGCCAAAAAACTCATCTCCCTCCAAATTTTGCAACCTATAAGTGTTATTTGGAAATACTTCAGAAATATTGAAGGGACCGATCCAAAGGGCATCAAATTTTCCATGCTTTCCCTTGTCCTACCTGGGTGCATCCCATTTAAGCACTAGATCTCCCAGCTGGAAGTCTCATTTTCTCACCCTTTTATCAAAGCCTTGCTTGATCCTTTGTTGACGGTCATGAGCTCTGTCCATCACCCTCTCTCTAGTCTGTTGGACCTCAACCAATTGATGAATCCTTCTGATCATATCATTAGGCTCTCCTTGATTATCCTAAAAGAATTTTACAATAAGTAAATCTGACTGAGAAGGAAAAACAACTTTGGTCCCATAAACAAGTTGCAAAGGAAAGATGCCTAGGGACCTCTTTATTGTCACTCGATCAGCCCATAGAGAGAATTTAAGATTTTAATCAAAGGCCTTCTTATTGTCGTCTAACAATATTTTAATGAGCTTGATCAGACTTTTGTTAGAGGACTTTTCCAATCCATTTCCTTTTGGATAGTAAGGAGTGGAGTGAACTAATGAAATCCCAAACTACTCACAGAACTTGATCAAAGGCTCAGACTTGAAGGAGGCAACATTATCAGTGATAATTCTACTGGGATAGCCAAACCTCACTATGATATCCTCCAGGAAGCTAATGATCACTTTGTGTGATGCACTCCTAGTGGGGATAGCTTCTATCCACATGGTGAAATACTTTTTTGCAGTTAATATCCACCTGTGTTGATCGCTTGATGTAGGATGAATTTCCCCAATAAAGTCTAGGCCCCATTGTTGAAAGGGTCCTGAAGCTACTACATGCTTTAGTGGCATATATTTGAGCTGCTGCTTTCCTGAGAATTTTTTACATTTGATATAGGCTCTAATATTTATGTAGACATCAGTGAATAAGGTGTGCCAGTAGTACCCATCCCTGAGAATTTTGTAGGCTATAGTCTTCCATAAATGGTGTTCCCCACATAGGTTGTCATGGAACTCAAATATAATCATTTGGGCCTCCTATGGGTCTAGACATCTCAGAAGCACTCCATGAGGATATTTCCAATACAAGACCTCATCGATGAGGCAATACCTGATTGCTTTGAGCTTTAAAGATCTTGCCTATATTTTTTCAATACCATCAGAGGGCCTTAACTCTAATAGGAAATATATAACATCTTTATACCAGGTGCATTCTGCCAATGGAGGGTTGTCTTGAGGACTGCCATCAGACAACTCATCCTACTGAATTTGTGAGAAAGTGTTGATGAAGTTAACCCCCAACACTTTACAATTAGATTCATCCAACATCTTGGCTAAACCTTGGCCTTTAATCAGTTTGGTGGGTTTTATTTCAAGATCAAACTCAAGGATTTTGGCAATCCACTTGCAACTTCTCCCGTCTATGTTAGGATGAATGAGAATGTCCTTCACAAAAGCTGAAGGGAAGTATGCAATGATTTTTGAATGCAAAACATAGACTATGAAATCTTTAAGGACCTTCACCAATGCATAGGCTTGCTTCTCCATGATGTCATATTTGACCTCTGAATCTCTTAATGCCTTGTTGAAAAATGAAACGGGTTGCTCTAGCCCCTCTGCATTATTTTGTAGTAAAAAAACTACCACTGTGTCAGATGAAGCAAAGGAGAAAATCAGAAAATCCTTTGAGTAATTAGGACTGATAAGCACAAGTGCCTCAGTTAAGGCCTTCTTGATTTGTTAAAAAGATTATTTGGACTCAATAGTCCATTTAACCTCATTTTCCTTTCTTAACATCGTTGTTATAAGCTTTACCATATCAACAAAGTTAGAAACAAACCTCCTCAAAAAAATTAATTTTTCCCATGAAAGACTAGATTTCCTTCCTGGATCTCGGGAGTGACAGTGTTTGGATTGCTTCTACTCTATTGGGATCAATCCTAACCCCCTCAGCTAACATTATATTCCCCAATAATTTCCCTTCCTTCATGGAAAACAGTGATTTCTTGGGATTTAAGGAGAAACCAAACCTTTTACATTTTAAGAAGACCCTTCTTAGATGACATCAATGCTCTATGTCTGATTTGGAGAAGACTATGATGTCATCCAAATAGATGACCACAATTTTGTCCCTTTCTCCAATGAAGGCTATGCCCATGGCTCGTTGAAAGGTCTCTCCTACGTTCATTAACCCAAAGGGAATTTTGGCATACATGAATGTGCCCCAAGGAGTGGTTAAGGCTTTCTTTTCTCTGTCTTCAGGTAAGACGGAAATTTGGTTATAACCAGAAAAAACATCAATCATGGAAATCCTTGATGCGCTAGTTACCCTTTGTAGAATATGTTCCATTTTCGGCAAAGAGTAATTGTCTTTCTTTGAGCTCCTATTTAGGTTTCTGAAATCGACACAGAGTCTGATTTATCCACTTTTCTTTCTCACTGGGACCAAGTTTGCCACCCACTCTGAATACCTCAAAGGAACAATTATCTAAGAATCCAACAACTTCTTCACCTCTCTCTCCATGATAGGCAACAACATAGGATTAATCTGTCTTAATTTCTGCCTAAATGGTTTGGCCTCTTCTTTCAATGGGATCTTATGCTCTATGACATCTATACCATATGTTCTAAGATCTTCGTAGGTCCAGGCGAACACATCAGAAAACTACTTTAAAATATCAATGTACTCGACCCTTTGCTCCTTGACAGACTACTTGACAGCTTGACATGCTTAGGATCTTCCTCTGTACCAATGTTTCATTCAGATATGTCAGCCTCATCAATCGGCTTCTTATCCTTTATGGCCACATCATTATTTTCAAATATCCTCTCCAAAGGTACTAGCCCCTTTGGAATGTGATTGCTTGGTAACTGGACAATGTGATTATTAGCAATCTTCTCTAAAAATACATCATCATGTATGTTACTCTCATAATCATGATCCTGTTCTATATGTAATGAAGAAAATTCATCAACGTCTTCCAGGAATCTTTTGATCTCAATATCATCCTCAAATACCTTCCAGTGCTTGACATTGTTAGGTATAGAGGGTCTGTATTTTACTTCTATATCATACCTGAGATTTGGTGGCAGGGGAACTTTGAAATTACTTGTTGAAACAGCCAAAGAGTCGGCCACAGCGTTCTCCTCTCTAGGAATGAATGAAATGTTGAAAGCTAGGAAAAATCTTTCTATTAAATCCCACACTTCATTTCTATAATATCTAAGCCTCGGATGCTTGGCTTGGTAAATATTCCTGACTTGTTTTACAACCAGCTCTGCATCCCCAAACACATATATTTCTTTGGTTCCCATGTCTCTTGTGGCCCTCAAACCCAACACAAGAGATTCATACTTTGTCACATTATTGGTAGCTTCAAATTCTAAATTGTAGGACATGGGTATGGTCTCTCGATTTGGTGAGATAAACACCATTCCAGCACCAACACCTTCCTTGGAGGAGGCTACATCAAAGAACATTTTCCACACAGAGGTGATGGAGGAGGAAACTTCATGAGAAGTAGTGGACTGCTTTTTGAGTTTTAGAGGGGGATCAAGAGCATCAGTGAGCTGCAATAAACTGGATCCCAATTCAATGTCAAGGGAAAAGATAAAATGGTTAGTAGGGTTGGCTTAATCATTGATTATCTAGTCTAATTGAACTTCTTTGTACAGCCTTCTATGCTCCCCCCAAAACACTGGAATGGTAGAATATGTGAGGTCCATTTGTAACATTTAACCCAGCCTTTTTATCCAAGATCTTGACAACAACATGCTAAACTTGGGGGGAACATCAACTACCATGATATCCATGACCACACTCTTCATGGGCAGCTGAAACAAGGTCACAACCAAATCTTTGATAAACCTAAGACATTGCACCCTCCTCGAATCGAAAGAGTATAAATCATGGTAGGCCTTTATGAACTCCAGCCCGAGTTCTTCCATGACAGTTTTGGGCATGAGATTATGGGAAGCCCCTAAATCTATCAGAAAATTATGCAGCACCTTGTCATGTATGTTCAGTGACATGTAGAAGGGAGGGGATGAATCATCTATGTCTTCTACCATAGGACCTATGATGACTATTGGCTTTTCGTCTTGAAGGTTTACTGAGTTTGTGGGATGGCAGGGTGGCTCAGGCTGCAATAGCTTAAAGAGGGATTTTTTGAAGTCCTCATTCTTGACCAACTCTGAAAGGGGCATGAGAATTATGATTTTCTGAATTTCATGCTCGAAATTAAAAGAGGATGTGAGCTTTGGGATTTCTTTTACTTCAGGAACAGGAGTCTGGACCATTGGAGAGGGGGCTTGTATTTTCTTACCTTTGTTGTTGTCAGCCACATCTTTATCAGGCCTCTTTGCTCTGGTGGGATGCTCAGGAACATCATACATTCTGGCCTTCTTCTTGGATCTGAGGTTGTATCTGCTTTGGTTGTTGCTAGTCTTGTCTTCCTTGCTCATCTCATTAAGTTGACTGTCTATGAGAGATACCTCATATGCTGATTGAGTCAAATGAGGAAAAGGGGAGGTGTCTCCAATATAATGAATTTTTGGGGTCAAGCTCTTCTTCTTCCCTCTCCTCATCATCAACTAGGTTATTTTAGAGAGGGGTTTGAACCCTCTGATCCTCTCTATATTTGTTCCTATGTTCCCTTCGCATAATCTGAGGAACATTATTATTCGGCCTCCTAAAGTTGCCTTTGTTATCAATATTTTGGGGATTTTTGTATGTCTTCTTTTCCTCAAATTTAATCTTCTCCATCTGTGCAGTCAAGGACTTCACCATCTTAGTCAATTCATCCACCTGAGGGTGAGCTGTAGAAGAACCAGAGGTTGAGGCCTCAGAATTTCCACTCCCTCTGTCTCTGTCGGCTTTGCTCCTAAGCCTGTCAACTGCCAACACATTGGATTCCACTTCCAGGGCTGCATCTTGCATGAGATTCAATGAAGTGGCTCTTCTATCTCTGAGTAGGAGGCAAAAATCAGGGTCAAAAGCGTTGGCATAAGTGATTTTGGCCGAAGCTTCCGTGGGCTTAATCTCAGCAGGGATCTTATTGTACATCTTGTTGAACCTTTTGGAGAAATCAGAAGTAGATTCTCCTTTATCTCTCTTCAAGGATCCAAACTTTGTGATATAATACATAAAATCCTTTTTATCCCCCCACCTCCTCAAGAAGGCATCATCTAAAACCTCAATCCTAGCAATAGATCCAGGGGTCAGTCCCCTAAACCATTTCCTAACCTTGCCATTGAGACTCTCGACAAAAAATCTCATCCAAACATCTTCATTTTCGATATGTAGGTTATCTTCATAGTTGTAGAAGGCAACAAGATGATCTTCAACAGTTATGTCCTCTTCTCCAGTGAATTTAGGCATATACTTCAAGTAATCTATAGCAGAGAGAGGATTCATGGGATGAGGTAGGACTAGAGGGGCATATCTCGCAACCAATATGGCATCCATTATGTTTATAGGAGGATTAGAACCTTCCATAGGGATATGAGGTGGAGGCGAATTAGGAGGAGATTGTGTTCGAATAGGGGATACTGGAAATGAGGTTCTAGGAGGAAAAGGAAACAGCAGGGGGTTCGAAGAGAAGGTTGTAGGGATAAAAGGAATAGAGGTTTCCCTCTCTGTAGCAATGGTAACAAGAGGAGGGGTGGAAAATCTCAGAGTAAGGAAATCTTCTGCGGTCCTGGGTCTAAACCATGGTACAACTTCAGGGGAGAGGGGAGTGACAAGAATTTCTCCCTCCGATCCCAGACCAGGAGGGGGAAAATCAACAGGGACACTCCCAAAATTTAATGTTCGGGAAACTCCAACAAAAGGTAATAAAGAAGAATGGGATGTAGAGGCTGGAGTTCTTATAGGATAATTAAAATCATCAGAAATACCTGGTTTAGCAGTACAAATACCTCCTTTAAAGGCCTTTACTTCTCTGATAATTTTCTCAGGGTTAGCTTATGGTGTTGCTAAAGGCAGTTGTGGAGTAGACCTTGTATGTCTGCCTCTAGAAGCCACGGCTGAAACAACGGAGTCTCCTATGGGTTCGCCTTAATGGAGTCACCACAGTGGAGTCACCAGGTGCACAGCTGCAATCTTTGATGTACCAAGTTCTGATGTACCTTCAGAACTAGTAAGCTTTTTCATTCAATCCTAGGGAAAATCTTCAACTTCATCCCCGACAGCGGTGCCACAAATGTTATCACCAGAAGTCACTCCTAGATTGCAACAGGAGTAAGCCTGATACCCATCAGATTTGTATGTCACAATAATGAATTAGGGTGGTCGAATGGGTGCAAACCCAAGAGAATATCGTTTTAACTCAGAAAACTAGGCCAAGCATGCACGAGTAGGTGAGGTCCTAATCCAACTTCAGTTAGGAATTTGAGTTTAAAATGAGCAGAGGGAATACTTGGTGAGAAAGATGAACAAGACCGCTATGGGCATCAGACCTTCCAGTAGCTTGGAGAAGAAATACAAGACGCTGAAAATGTGCCTAAGTGACACAGTTACAACAACACGGTGATCAAATCTTCATCACAATGATGTTGTAACAACTCGACTAGATCCTCCAATTCTGAGTTACTCAGTGTGAGGAAGAAAAGATAACATAGAAACGTGATTTAAAACTTGGCTGTAAAAATATTGTCATGATCAAACATACATCACAACAACACAATCACCCTCGACTGGATCTTCCAATTCTGAGTGTCTTAAATTAGTGTTTACAGAGAGATGGAGAGAAGCTGACTTTCATTAAACAGGAAATCTTAGGTACAATTGCATGACCAAGAAAACAAGTGCTTCATCAAAACTTTACAATACAGGATCCTAACTCAACCATCGACCCTGACAAAAACATAAAAACTGAGTATATATACTCAGAGAAACTCACCATTGACAACAAGAGAGTTGTTAAGCCATTAAATTCCAAGTTAGCGTGCACATGATCTTCTTGTATGACGGGAACATAAGATCAACATGGCTCTTGCAGGGGGACCTGAACACAGGGGTACCATGGGCTGACCGCTCCAGAACTTCCACACCTTCAATTTATGGATTGAGCTGAGGTTTCAACCACCTGCTCAATCTTCATTAACTGCTTTCTTCCCTGGAGAGTGGCCAAGACTATAGGCACAAGAGACAACCACATGCATGCTCTTCAAAGCTCGAAGGTTGGCCTCCTTTTCTTCTGGCTCCACCCTCAATGTAACCCATGGCCATGATCCAACACCTTTCTTCAAAAGAATTTCGACATTTCTTATTTTGGGGATTCTCTCATGCTAAGTTTGAGGAGTCTTGATCCCGGTATTCCGAAATCGCCCTGCCCAAACAAATGGTTCAATCTTTCTTCAAAATCGATGACTGGGATCATTTTCCTAGCCAACTTTAGTCAACTGTGGATTGAACAGGCACCTATATTTCTCTTAGCCCTACTTTCCATGTGACTTTGGGTTGTGAACTTTCCCTAAAACAAAGGCACTTCATGAATTTTGGGAATCAGTGATAGGGAGAAGTCAACTCCTCATCCTTCAGACTCCCGGTTGTCGAAACCACGATAGAGCTTAACTTGCATCAGCACCTCCCCTATCTTTCGTCCATATGGTCATCGGCTATGAACCAGGGATAAAACCCGAGGCTCTACCTGGTTTTGCGTTTTAGGGCTTCGGGCTATGGGTGTGTTTTTTACGAGAACCCTGAAACATCAACTCTCTAAAAATCTCAACAATCACCACCTATCCCCATGATATCGGACGGCTCCCTCTAATCCTGATCTTTGAGACTTTACGTTTCCCGAGTTCTGATGATTTTGCTCCCTTGCTCTTCTGACTCGCGAAATCACGACTTTGCTTGACGCTATTCCTTGTGCAACTCTGTGATCGTCATCACCCGATGGTCATTGATCTACTCCATCGATGGATCTTCACCATTGAAAACTGATATTTTCCCGCTCGCTTGATTTGTGTTCATATTAGACCGCTTCAAATTTTTCTCTTTGAGCCTATGGTTGCGGCCCGTGTAAAACAAAGGCTTAGATGACCATATAGGGGTTGGGAAGACAGGGAGACCAAGGTAAAGACTCAAATAGGTTTATGTGCTAACAAGTCCTACAAAATCTAATGCCCATTTTTCAAAAGGTTCAATGACTACCTGGGCTTGAAGTGGCATTTGTTCTTGTGCAGTAGGCTTACCCATTCATTGGCATTCATCACAATTGGATACATAATTTCTGGAATCCTTGAAAATATTAGGCCAATAATAGCCAGATTACATAACTTTATAGGAATTCCTCTTGTCATAAAAATGGCCTCCACAAGGACCATCATGGAAAGCTTGTAGAATATCATAGATCTCATCTTCCCTTACACATATTCTAATTACTAAATCTGGCCTTGTTTTATAAAGACAATCATCATGCCACATGTAGTTTTCACTTAGCTGAATTGCTTTATGTTTTTCTCTAGGAGACATTTTTTGAGGCATCTTCCTTGTCACAAGATAGTTAGATACATCTGCATACCAAGGAGTAAATGTAGAAATAGCAAACAAATTTTCATCAGGAAAGTTATCATCTTGTTGAAGGAAAATCTCCCTGCGGACAGGTAGATCTCCTCAAAGAGCTAAACTCTTAACTCTAAGACAGAAAGTGCTTATCATGGTCACTGACTTCCTTTTAGGCCTACACAAACTAATGCATGAAGAGGAAGGAGGAAATACGTACCTTTTACCGGTGTTTGTCCCTGCACGCTCTGAATTAAGCTCCAATCTTTTGCTCCTCGATAAGCCCTATAGACAAACAAAGTACGACCACTTCCTACTCTATCAAGATTAGTCCGAAATAGTTATATCTACTAAAGAGACAAATTCATGTGAGATTGAACATGAATTAGAAAGAAACAGGCCAAGCAAATTATATTAATGAGGACAAAACGTTACTTACAGCCATAGATGAATTGTTGCAGTTTCGTCGAGTCCTCCTTGTCTACCCCTTGCTCAAAAGATCCACGATCTGAATGATGATAGCTTCACCGATTGCTCCCTATGAGATCATAGGTCTCTTGCTTCCAAAATATATTTGTTCTAGCACCACTTATAAGATCATAAGTTTGGTGTGATTCTCCCTTTTCAGCCCTCTTTCACCATGAGAAAGCTTTCTTATATAGCCTTGGAGAGGCTCAACAACTTGAGATATCTTTGGGGTGAGTTGAGGATTTTCCTCCTTCAGTTAGGGATCTTCCCTAAGATCATGGCTTGATTGAGGATTCGAACCCAACTACCTTCTAAGAATGAAAAGATCCTTCCCCCATTCTTCTCAACTAATCAATTGCTGCCCAGAATAGGTAGCACTCCCTCAAAAGGGCACTCAGAGCGTTATAACTCTCCCTAGTAGTGTATAGGGGAGCGCCAGCACTCCTGAAGGTAGGATCACTCCTGCAAAAGGGCTGGTGCAATGCTATAACGCTCCCCGATGGCTTATGGGGGGGCACCAACACTCCTAAGATCGTTATAGGGGAGTGCTCCCCTCCAAAAACTCAGCTTTTAGGGTGCTTTCAAATGGAAAAAGGTTCATGAGCCCAGTTAACCTTTCCTCCTCTTCCAAATCAAATGTTTGAGGTGTTTCAAGTGTCCTTCTCATGTCGTTATAGGCACAACATAGGCATCATGGCAGTGTGCTTTCTTTGACACTTGCGACACTTGTAAGAAAAATGCGACACTTATAATGACGACACTTGTGACACTATCGAAGTGAGTAATTTCGATGTGTAACACATCTATTGGTGCATTATCTCCCAGATGAATTATTCTAGATAAGAAATCAGCCACAAGATTATCCTTACCATGTCTATCAATAATATTGATATTAAACTCGTGTAATATTAACAGCCATTGTGTAACTCTAGGGTTTGTTACAGGTTTTTTCATTAAGAATTTGATGTCAGAATGATCAGTGTGTACAAAAGCTTGATATTCTGTAATATAGTGTCTAAATTTATTGATAGCATGGACTACAAATAAAAATTCTTTTTCTTTGATTGTATAATTAAATTTTGCTGGGGAAAGGTTTTTACTGACAAAGTAAATAACATAAGGCATTTTATTTTCCCTTTGTCCAAGAATTGCTCCTAGGGCTGTGTTTGAGGCATCAATACAGATATGAAAAGGAAGGGACCAATTTGGTCCTCTTAACACAGGGGTACTTGACAATTTCTTTTTTATAATCTCAAAAGATACTTGGCATTCATCATTCCAATTAAATTTAGCTTCTTTAGATAATAACTTGAATAAAGGGGTATCTAAGCTTGTAAAATTCGAAATGAATATTCTATAGTAGCCAACATGCCCTAAAAATCTGTGAACTTCCTTTTGTGAGGAAGGTATTCTAATTTTTGTGATAATATGAATCTTCATGAGATCGACTCTAATTCCAGAACCAAAAATGTGATGTCCCAAAACAATACCTTCAGTGAGCATCATTTTTTACTTTTCATTACTTAGGGAAATATTATTTTCCCTACACCTAATCAAGACTTTTTCTAGACTGCTCAATGCTTCCTGGAAGTCATCTCCATGGACTATAAAGTCATCCATGTAGATTTCCACGCAATCATTGGTCAAGTCAGAGAAAATGGCTAGGAAATCCCTTTGGAAAGTGGTTGGGGCATTGCAAATTCCAAAAGGAAGAACCATATAAGAATAGGTTCCCCATGGGTAGGTGAAAGTGGTATTTTCCTGGTCTTCGGGTGCTATTTGTATTTGGTTATAACCACTAAACCCATCTAGGAATGAGAAATACTTCTTTCTGGACAAGGTATCCAACACCTGATCAATAAATGGTAAGGGAAAATAATCCCTATGGGTGGCCTTGTTCAACTCCCTAAAGTCTACACATATTCTCCACTTACCATTTTTCTTGGGAACTATGACAAGTGGAGACACCCATTGACTATCTGAAATGGGGTATATGAGATTGTCTCGAAGGAGTTTTTGCAATTCCTCCTTTACAATATCTTTGAGGGCTAGATTCATCCTTCTCTGAGGCTACCTAACTGGTCTGATTTGGTCATTAGTGTAGATATGATGTGTGCATGTGTCAAGGTGAATGCCTTTCATGTCTGCATAATCCCATGCAAAGGCATCAAATTGTCTTTGGAGCATTTCAATTACTTGCATCTTTTGTTCTGGTTCCAAACTAGAGTTGATATACAAAGATTTTTTAGGACTAATCTCAACAAGTTCAGTACTTTCTTCCTTCTGTGAGGAAGATGGTGCTAAAGCATATAATTGGGTGATATCAGGATGCCAAGTTTGTTGAAATTCAAAACTGAAAATATGTGACAATTCTACAAAAGACCTAGGATATTCAAGGTAGTTTGTGTCATCCAAAAATAAACTTAAGACTTGTTCATCTGATTGTTCTTGCATTCCTTTTACTTGTTCAAGTTTTAACAGGGGTCTGATGGAATATTCCTCTCCATAAGGATTTTCTAGCCAAACATGTATTTCTTGTGCTGGTTGAGCAGGAGGGAAGAGGACAAGCTTTTGGCTATGTGTTCCATTGGATATATTCATCTCGCCAGACCGACAATTGATAAAGGCATATGATATGGCTAGCCAAGGGTGGCCAAGAATGACCGGGTGTCCTGGTTTGGAGGATGATTTAGAATAGATGACTAGAAAGTCTACTGGATACTCCCAAGAAGCTAGTGTGACTGTGACATCATCTAAACTTTCTGCAGGGCTAATGAATGACTTATCTGCCAACTCTATCATGGTTTGTCTTGGTCTTAACTGGTTGATTTGGATTTTTTGCATAGTGTCAAAAGGAATTACATTAATTGTTGCACCCAGATCAATGAGTGTGTTCAGTAAGGAAATACCATTAATTTCAACAGTGACTACTGGGTTCCCAGGGTCATTATATTTATATGGAATTTCAAAAATAAATTTAGATAATTGTCCTACCACCTAAACAAGTGGAGCTTCCTTCTTCTTCCTTCCTAGTTTATTAAGGCAAAGATCCCTTATGATTTTTTCATATATGGAGATATCCCTAATGGCTTGCGGAAAAGGTATTTTTACACATACATTTCATAACTCATCCTCTATATCTTTGTGCAAGGGTGGCTCATGTTTCTTCTCTAATAGTCTTTCAGGGTAGGGTGGAATATTAACTTGTTGAGGTACTCCTACGGACTGAGAAGTGGTTGGAATATGAGGGGAAGTCTCTCCTTATACAGGGGTGGTTTGATTATTTTCTTGTTCAGAATTATTGTCATTTTCTTCATGAATTATTACTCCAGAATTTGATTGATTTGCAACTTTCCAAGATCTTAGTTGAATTTCATAAGTGGGAAAGGTTTGGACTTTTACATTATGTACAGGGTGTGTGGTTAGATTATTGGGGTTAGTAATTGGCTAGGAAGGAATTTCTATTGGTCTAAGAGGGTTGTGGGAAGCTTGGATTTGTGGTTGTTGATTGGCATTTATAGGTGCTTTTTGTTGTTGGTTAGGGTTTAAGGGTACTATGAATTGTTGTTGTACAAGAGGTGGAGGTAAAGCTTGTATCTAAGGTGAGTTAAATCCAGGTAGTAATTGGGAAATGTTTGCATGATACTGTGGATATGTCGGGCAAGAGGTACTCCCATACACAGGTCCCCTCCAACCTTGTTACCAAGGTTGAATTTGAGCGTGTTGAGGTGTCCATTGGGGATAGAGAATTGGAGAAGGACCCCATTGTTGTTGTTGATATTGTGTATTAGGGTCATAAAATGCATTGGGTTTTATGCTCTCTAAGGCCTCCTAGAAGGGCATGGTTGTTCTTGTCATACTCCTCCTCCCCTATAAATGGCTTGCAGCTCAAGAAAAGTTGGACATTCAAATGTGGGGTGCTCTATTGTACACAAGCCATAGACCTCTATGACATTTGATGGGAATTCTTTCTCAAGGTGCCTCTTTCTACATTTAGGACAAAAGATTGCAAAAACAACATCTTCTTCTTGCTTCTTTTTCAGTTTTAGGGTATCTAATTGGTTACTGATTGTTCTCAAGATGTTTGTTTTAAAGTTTTCTAATAAGTTTCCTAACTCAATTCTGGTGACAGCCCCTGAATTTTGTCTTAAATTTCTGCTAAAAGGATATCTTGGTCCTTTGCCTATTTTATCTTGTCCTCTTGAGTATCTCCTAAAATAATCTGCAATTTATGCAAAGGGCTTTTGGTGCACATCTCCTGAACTTAACAAATTTAACACTTTTATGCAGTCATCTCTAAGACATTTCAAAAATATTGTTCTTACTACAGCTGGGTCTGTGCTAAATAATTTTGATTTCTGATAGTTGTATAAGAACCTTTCTAAGTAGTCTTCAGGTCTTTCTTCTTCAGTTTGTTGTATTTTAAAAATGTCATTTTTAGCATTATCCTTACAATAGTCATGATATTTCCGTAAAAATGTGTCTTTCATCTGATCCCAAGAGAGAATTGTATTGTATCCTAAGCTCATGAACTATCTTAAGGCTGATTCTTTTAATGTGGCTGGAAAGAGCTTAAGTTTTTGGGCATCGTATGAATAGTTATAGCTTCTACATAATATGTCAAACTCGAATAAAAATAATTCTGGATATTTAGTTGACGTACCTCTAAAAGTGGGTAATGATGACAATGGGATGTTCTTCATGCTGATATTTCTGGAAATATCCAATATTGGAAACCCAAAGGTCTCAGTCTCAGTGGCTGCATTTTCATTTCCTTCTTCTTTTTCCATTTCACTAGGTATTCTTCCTCCACTGATACATGGTTCAGAAACTAGATTTTGTGTCTCTTCTAAATGCTCAGTTTCTTCAGCAGATTCATGTTCTATCTACCCCAATACTGACTCTTCAGTTATATGTCCTTCTTATGGATCCTCATTGGCTTCCCTTGAACTTCCTCCTGGTAGAATTCTTCCTGCACCAATGTCAGTTGAATTAGTGTGGGGGTTTTTTTTCAAATATTTAGAACTTACAAATCTACCCTTATTATCTCTATATCTATGCATAAAAATTTGATACTTAACTCAATTAAAATCCTAGTTCTATATGGAAGGTAAGAAGGAAACCTGGATTTGGAGAACCCCACTATAGTGGTCATGTGGCTCTTCACTCATGTCTTAAATTTTGTATCCTCCTCCCTCAAGTAGCCCTTAAAATCATTCAAAAAACTATGCAAACAATCTAAGCTAAAATCACTTCCTACCATTTGCAACTCCCCGACAACGGTGCCAAAATGTTTTGTTGCTTATATGATTAGTATAATGCACAAATTAATTATCAATCTAGGATTCATAATCAACAGAGTTACAAGACACTAGTAAGAGAGGTAATTCAAATTTCACGAGTATAGAACTAATATGAATTATGCATGCTAAAAATAAAGAAAACTATCAATCTAAAACACACTTTGGTTGTCCTTCACAGAGAGGCTATCTACTCCATTGTGGCACATGAAAGTATGAGATGGAGTCCTTTGACAGATCAACTTTGCTATCTGGCCTAGAAATCTAACTATGAAATCACACTCTAAAAAGGAAATCACACATCAATCATCAAGGCATATCATGGGTAGTTTAGTAGCCAGTATATTGGATATGTGTTGATGGGCGAAATTGACCGTCCGTCAACTGAGAGAGTGGAACCGGTTCGGGTTTGTCTAATAACCCAAGCCGTTTGGAATGAACCACCCTGACGGGTTTAACGGCTCCGTTGGCCGCTCTAAGGTCCTAGGAAAACCAAAGAGAAAACTAATCTAAACTAATTAATCTAACTAAAACAAATGACAAACTGACCTGGAAACGCTCCTAATTTGTCCTGTGTATGATGACTTCAAAGCTGGTCGGAGGAAGGAAACTCGCACCAGTTAGTCCAAAAGCTTCTCATCAACGATAGGATGCGCTTCTCTTTGAGTGGTTTATAGGACAAACAAGACATAAAAAATCATAACAATTATATGATTTATAAATCTCTGCAATAAGGGAAACCTGTTATGCAAAAACTTACATTTAATAATTCAACTCATGAAGAAGAGAAATCTGCCATTCACAAACTGAATTAAGAAATTGCTATGTTTTTTTTTAATGCTTGGAAGAAATCAGATATGGATTACAGTGATTAAAATTATATCATTTGCACATGATTAAGATAGCTAAAGTAGTCATTAACCAGATACAAATTGATATACACAACATGAAACAAAATGTTGATATAATGAGAAGCTAA
>SNQJ01S0049046.1:24608-53082 GCA_010110895.2 Picea sitchensis | reverse complement strand
GAAATTGAAGAATCAATGCATGAAAGTAAATCTTTGTTACCTGTTATGTGATTGTTTCATCCACTGTCCAACAACCAGAGATCTTTAGGTTGTTCTTCATTCTTGTGGCATGAGAAAAACATACCTCTTCAAGTTTCTCCCGTATGATTTGACACATGCTCTTCCTGAGAGCTGATCTACTTGTTTATTCCTGCATTCAGATTCATAGTGCCCATACTTTTTGCAGTAATAGCATTACATGCTTGATTTTTCATTTGATATTCTCCCTTTCCCTCTTTGAGGCTAGAAATTCTGATTCTGGTGTTGTTGTCTATGACCTTGGAAATTTTGATTCTGGTTCTGTTGTCTGTTACCTCCACTTGAGTGTTGGTTACTTGTAGTACTCCCTCGTCCTTGGTGATCTCTGCCTCTTCCTCTGCCTCTCTCTCTGCCGAAGGAGAATTGAGTTTTGAAGGCATTAGCGATTGAGTCATCTGTGAGATGCAGCCTGGTCTCATGTGTCAATAGGGAACCGATTAGTTCATCTGTTGAAAAACGTGACAGATCCTTGGATTCAAGGATTGCTGTAACAACCATTTCGAATTTCTTTGGTAAACTTCTGAGGAATTTCTCAACAATGCGTTGATCAGTGATGGCTTCACCAGTCAATCTGATCTAGTTGACGATTCCCATGACTCTGGTCATAAACTGATCCACATTTTCAGACTCTGTAAATTCTTAAAGTCTCGAATTGTGTCCTCAAGGTCTGTTGTTTGATTGTTTTGACCCTATCATTTCCTTGGTAGGTTGATTTAAGAATGTCCCAGGCCTGTTTTGAAGTACTAGCGCCTGTGAATTTTGAGAAAATCGAGTCATCCACTGAATTTTGAATCCAGAATTTGTCTTTATTCTCTCTGTTCCTCTGTGTTGCCTGAGCAGTTCTCTGTTGGTTTGTCATGGCGGAAAGGTCTGTTGGATCTGGTTCCACATATCCAAGATCCATTGGATCCCAACACTCTTGTGCTTGCAAGAAGGATCTCATTCGTAGAGACCAAAACTCATAATTCTTTCCAGGAAGAATCGAAACTTGAGTTGGTCCTAAATTGCTAGACGTGGCCATCTTTAAAGAATTTGACAAAACAAAAAAAAAAGGTGTTTGAAAATTTCATGTTTACCTGTTTCCTGCGAGTAAAAACCAAGTCTTCTAATTTCTTGCAGTGACATCGGAACTTCGCGATTCGGGATTTCGCGAGTTTTGACTTCACGAGTTTCAAATTCGTGAGTCTGGATTCGGTCTTTCGCACTTCGGGATTACGGGACTCCTGTATACGAGTCTTCGATTTCTTGTCTCCCCAACTTCCAGTCGCTGAAACGCCAAAAAAAAAGCTTAATGGTCCAGTATTGGCCCTTAGCCTCCGTCTATGTGACCACTGTTGATGACCACGTTACTAATCATTCAAGTGCTATCGGCTTTTCGCGATTCGGGCACTTCGCCTATTCTCTGTCTCTCAATATGCCGAGAACCAAAACATCCCGGCACCTATTCCTCTCGAACGCCTTTTTGGGATTTCGCGATTCGGGACTTCGCGATGCAGGCACTCCGCTAGTTCTCTATCCCTCAATATGCCGAAACCCGAAATATCCTAGCACCTTATTACTCTCGAATGCCTTTTCGGGATTTTGCGATTCGGGACTTCACGATGCAGGCACTCCACCGGTTCTCTGTCCCTCAATATGCCGAAACTCGAAATATCCCGGGGCCTGTCCCTCTCGAACACCTTTTCTGGATTTTGCGATACGGGACTTCGGGAGTTTGGTTGCAACGATCCTGGTTCCTTCATACTCCTCGTGTGCGAAATGCTGAAATCTCCCCTGGCAACTTCTTCTTTCGTGATTTCGGGAATCGGGACTTCTTGTCTCACGACTCCTTCCTCCTTGATCTCCCGGTACCCGAAGTCCCAGTAGATATAGATCTTTGACACCTGTCCTCCAAAATGGAGGGCTCACGATCCTTTCGGGACGACTTGCGAAGTCTAAGGACTCCACTTCCTTCTACTCGAGCGTATTGCGCTCTGCTTCCTCCTGTGTGATTTCTGCGATGATCTTTTGAGCGGATGGCAGACTACGGATTTCTCTCCGGGCTTTGTGAAGAATCTCGCGTCCTATGCTCTCATTCACAGTGTAAGCTCTGCGTTGTTGAGGATCGGGTTGCTCTCGAGACTGTGTGAATAGGCTTACAGCTAAAGCTCTGATACCATCATAAAATGTGAAGCAAAGAATACAGAGAAAGAGCACAGCAGAAATAGAATTCAGTATATTTGGAATGCAAGTGAAAGATTACAAGAGAAGGGGGAAAATAGCTGAGCTAAATAGGCTCAAGCAAATGATAGTATAGCTGGCCACGACCGCTGACAGTGTACAATCAGACTGTTGAGGTTACATTATATTTAACATGTATTAGGGTCGATCGAATCGATCTTGGTTTCCTGGCATGGACTAAAATTGGCGCTACATATGCTTACAACTTCACAATTTCATACACGCAACTTGATCGTCTTCGTATTGCGAAGATCGTCATAGACTTGAGACTCATAAAAACAACTTAAAGATTTTTTCTTTGTTTCTCATGTGAAAGTTTGCGCAATGTGCAGAAACAAAGGATACACAGAGCTCACGAACAAGAATCTCATGACTATCATACGGGGAATCTGGAGGTGTCTTTACTTTCGGGAAATGTAAAGGTGTCTTTACTTTCAGGAAAAGTAGTTATGAAAAAGACTATTCTGCATCTAACCTGAACATTGAAAAAGATGTCGGAAAACAAAATTCGTCGACAAATGTGGATTCAACTTTATAGTTAAGTGGAACTTGTATTTTTGTTTGTCCGACGATTATCCCTTCTCGGTCCCTTTGCCAAAGCTTCTGGGTGATGTAGACAGGAGGTTCTAACGAGGAGTATTTCCCACCAATATGTTTCAGTTTAAATTTGAACCTTAAATGATTCTGGTGTGCAACAATCATATCTTCCTGTAGATGCAGAATAAAATTTGCTTTGCGTTGCTCCAAGTATTTTCTTGGACAAAAATTATCTATTTTTGTTAATGACCACAATAAAACTGTTTGTGAAATTCTAATTTTTTTGTTGTTTAAAATAAGTTTTTGAATGCATAAACAAATTCTAAAAAAATTCCCAACAATAGCTTTAAAAAACAAAAAATATATATAAATGATTAAACATTAAATTTTCCAATTACCATAATCATGACTATAAATTAAATTGTACAATGGTCATGCTCACAAACGGTTATCAGATTGTCACGGTGACAAACGGTTTTCATTGACCAAGTTTGAAAATTAAAAACAGTTCTAAAAGAAATGAAATTGTCCAATTGTCGGCCCAAAAGACTCTTAGGTCAATTGGTGGGCTGTACATTTATCGGTATAAAATGCACAATGTGGCCATTTAGGATCGCATCTCATCATTCTCTTTCTCATCGCCCACTTCTCATATTTACAATTTTTCTTCTTGGCTGATAGCAACAGCATATTCTGATACATATTTTCTTCTTGGTTGATATCATCCCCATAATCTGATACATATCGAGAAGGATTTTCCATGGCGGAGTGGATGACGAGCAGGGAGGAGTATTTGATGAGCGGCGATGAGGAGTATTTGATGAGCGGCGATGAGGAAGATTCGATTAGCGGCGATGAAGAAAGTGAAAGGTATGAGCAGTACCAGCCCTACCAAAAATCTGTTTCTACCTCCATCCCTGTCGCCGCACAGAAGATCCAGCTCATCACAGAAGAAACTTTATTGCCAGCACAGAGAGAAGATTTACGTAAGGTGATGGATATCCTGTTTGTAAAGGAACAAGTTGCTCGCACACTCTTAATTCACTATCGCTGGGATTTTGAAAGATTATTTCTTGCATTTGGAGAAAGAGGAACTGACTGGTTGTATTCACAAGATGGTGTTGCGATTAGACAGAAATCCACAAATTCTGTTGTTACCATCTGCAGTGTCTGTACAGAAGAAGATTTGAAGGAGGAGGACACGACAATGATGGATTGTGGTCACACATTTTGCAGTGCCTGCTGGACGCATCACTTTCTTATTGAGATAGACGAGGGACAGAGCAAGCGGATTAAGTGTATGGCTCCCGAATGTAATGTCATCTGTGACGAAAACATTATAAGAAAGCTAGTCACTGCAAAAGATCCTGAAGCAGCCCAACGCTTCGATCGCTTCCTATATAATTCTTATATTGACGATAACCAAAAAGTGAAATGGTGCCCTAGTGTTCCCAATTGTGGAAATGCAGTCCTTGTTGAAGAAAATGTTTATCGTGAGATCCAGTGCACTTGTGGACATCAATTTTTCTTTAATTGTTTGTGTCAACCACACTCTCCTTGTTCCTGCTTGATTTGGGAGCTTTGGGATAAGAAATGTCAGGACGAGTCTGAGACCAAAAATTGGATTGCAGTTAATACCAAGTCCTGCCCCAAGTGTGGGAAAAACGTGCACAAAGATGGTGGCTGCAACTTGGTGAGCTGCGTATGTGCCCAATATTTCTGTTGGTTGTGTGGTGGTGCTACAGGAAGTCGACATACCTGGACAAGCATCGATGGGCACACTTGTGGTCGATATAAAGAAGATGAGGAGGAGGATATTGAGAAGGCACAACGTGACTTGAAAAGGTACAGACACTATTACTCTCGATGGAAAGCTCATAACGATTCATTAAAGCTCGAAGAAAAGCAGAAGGAATTATTAGAGACAGTAATTCTAGATTTAGAAAGTAAGGAATCCGGTGTCAGTGACTATGGTTGGCTAACAAAAGCACTGGAAAGGCTGTTTACAGCAAGGGGTGCCCTTTCTTATTCTTATCCTTTTGCGTTTCACATGTTTGGAGATGACATACTCAATGGTAAATTGACAGCAACAGAAAAAGAATTGAAACAGTAATTTTTCGAAGATCAACCACAACTGCTAGAGGAAACCGTAGAAAGACTTTCAAAGATTATTGAGGGACCTTTTGATGAACACAGTGTTAGGGCCAACAGATTGCAAGTTATTGATGTTACTTTCCTGGCAACTGCATACTGTAGGAAAATGTATGAGTATATCCAAGATGAATTGTTGGGTAAACTTGAGTTGACAGAACATGGCATTGCTCCGTATAACTCCGATGGTGTCCACATGCTATGATGCATATCACAGGACAAAGTAGTTCATGATATATTATTCAGCTGCACGTGTTAAGCAGATCATTTGGAGTCAATATTTTGTGAGAATATCCAGTTTATATTTTGTTTTAACGCATTTTGTAGTATTAATGATTGACAATTTAGGGTTTACTCTGAGATTCATTGTTTGGACTTCTGTTATCTCTGCGAGAACATCCGGTTTATATTTTTTTTTAACCCATGGTGTATTATTAATGAATGAGATTTTAAAGTTTACTTTTATATTCATTGATTGGAATTCTGTTATTTCCGTTGATTGTCTAGTATGATTATCTTTATTGTGGAGTATGATCGTTGATATTTACATAATATTTTAATTAAATATTTAAATATAATAGATTTTAAATAATAAGAAGAAGAAGAAAAATGAACCAATGCAAAGTAGAACAATGGAATGATTAAGAAAACTGAGAAATAATAGATGATATTTTTTATGAAGAGAGATTATGGAGTGAGTTTCAAATGCAGATAGATGCAATCAATCAAAACACCGCATGGTGACAATTTAGTGCTTCCTTCCATATGGGTGATATTTGAAGAGTCGATAGAAAGGAATTGTGTTATAATGTTGATTTCGTGATTATTGAAGTTTTGGGTCATGCTCAATTTCCTATGCTCATTTATGTTGCAACTAAGCTAGGGAGCACTCAACATGAGATGCACAATTGAAAATGGAAACACCACACAAGATAGAACCAAAGGTTGACATGAAGAGACACAATATGGAGAGAATTAGAAATATTGAGAGGAATTTTAGTACATAGTCAAATTTCATCCCACAAGGAGAATGATGAAGAAATGAGTAAAATAACTATGGGTATAAAAGAAAGTGGTCCCTACAAGGAAAGACAAGATGGAGGAATTGATAAAAACATAATAAAGGATGTAGATTTTTGAAGGAGATGGAAATGTGAAGTGTTTAAGGATCGAGACTTGAGACATCGTCAAAACTCTGAGAAATAAGACATGACATTTTTTATGAAGAGAGATTATGGAGTGAGTTTCAAATGCAACTAGATGCAACACTTGTTTATACCATTAGTGGGTTGATAGAATTCAATCTAAAAAAACTCACCATAAATGATATTACAAGTTGTGAGGGCATTTCCCTCTTCTGTCACTCTATCCTCTTAATGATGTCTCCCTACAAAAATTACAATAATCAATTAATGAAAAAATAAAAATCGATATAATCAGATCCATTTATGTTAGAGAAGAATTTTATCAACAAATGATCTCATTGTGAATATCTCAAACATCCTTTGAGATTGGTTAAGAGGTGGAGCACTTGGTTGGATAAATTTATTCGAGGAAATGGAAATGTGAAGTGTTTGAGGATTGAGACTCAAGACATCATCAAAATTGAGAAATAAGAGATGAGATTTTTTGTGAAGGGAGATTATGGAGTGAGTTTCAAATGCACATAGATGCAACAATTGTGTATAACATTAGAGCGTTGATATAATTCAATATAAAAAAACTCACCATAAATGATATTACAAGTTATGAGGGAATTTCCCTCTTCTGTCACGCTATCCTCTTAACGATGTCTCCCTACAACAATTACAATAATCAATTAATGAGAAAATAAAAATCGATATAATCAATTCCATTCAGGTTAGAGAAGAATTTTATCAACAAATGATCTCATTGTGAATATCTCAAACATCCTTCGAGATTGGCTAAGAGGTGGAGCACTTGGTTGGATAAATTTCTTTGAGGAAATGGAAATGTGAAGTGTTTGAGGATCGAGACTTGAGACATCATCAAAAGTGAGAAATAAGAGATGAGATTTTGTGTGAAGGGAGATTATGGAGTGAGTTTCAAATGCAGATAGATGCAATAATTGTGTATACCATTAGTGGGTTGATAGAATTCAATATAAAAAAACTCATCATAAATGATATTACAAGTTGTGAGGGAATTTCCCTCTTCTTTCACGCTATCCTTTTAACGATGTCTCCCTACAACAATTACAATAATCAATTAATGAAAAAATAAAAATCGATATAATCAATTCCATTTATGTTAGATAAGAATTTTATCAACAAATGATCTCATTGTGAATATCTCAAACATCCTTCGCGATTGGCTAAGAGGTGGAGCACTTGGTTGGATAGATTTCTTCGAGGAAATAACAAGAGATAGTGTGGCATATGCAGTTGTAGAAACCATATATGAAACCAATATAGATGTAACTATAGTAGGTGCAACGGTAGTTGATGCAATGGTGGATGCAACAAGGGGGGTCACATGGAGGTTAATTGGTGTAGGGTAGATGGGTGCAATGATAGTGTATTGATCAAACAGAACAAATGTTGGGGTGGGTACTTAGAAAATCCCATATTTTGTAGGCTTTAATGAAGTACCATGGTGGGGGGGAGTACCCTAAGGGATGGGGAAAGGAGTGAAACCAATGGATTGGACCTATAGTGTGGCATGAATGATGTGGTGTGGGATGTGCAAGGAAAGACATATGGGTTGAACTAAATAAGAATTATGGGGCTTGAATACACCTTTCCAATATGTTATATTAGCACATAAACATGAAAAATAGACAAAATAAGATAACATTTTTCACATTAAAATCATACTTAACTTAACACATGATACTTGGGCATGGGGTGATCAATCCACCCTAAGTGGATATGGATGCTAAGTCTCTTCAATGGAAACCTATAGAAACAAAACAACATTATAACTTATATCTCATAAATAACTTGGACATTTGCTAAAAAACGAATTTATAAAGCCTTTTAAGTGTTTATTGGAGGAGGAAGGCTCTAATTTGGCACCATGAGACATTAATATTCATTCAATTCTCATTAAATTATTAAACTAAATATTATGTAATTTGATGAGGCAAGAACACAAAACACAAGGAAAATACCATGTCAAATGAGAAGGGGAAGACAAAGGTGAACAATGAGGGAGTGATTAAGTGTCTATATTTTAATGTTCATATCCTAAACTTACATTCAAAAAGAATTTAAGATCAAGATGGATGCCTCTATAAATGAAATAGGTTCAATTTTGATGCACCAAAAAAAACCTTTTGAATACCGCTTTCAGATATTGTAAGGAGTTGTTCTAAACTACTCAATTATGATCATAATATGAATACATTGGCTTAATAAGTGAATCATTATTGATATTTTTTCTTTAGAATTATATATCTATTGACAAAATCACAAGCTTGTTAATATTTTCTAGTTAGAAAGAAAGAGAATGCATGTTATATGAAGCATACACCTTAATTGCAGCAATGTAACATCATATTTAAGTATCAAAGAGGTAAAAAATATAATGTTGCATATTTCACCTACAAGAAAAATGATGGTGGATTGATAGTGTTTATATAGAGTTTCAAAAGAAATTCATGAGCAACGTCCATACCTTGCACAAATTTATGCAATCTTGCATGACTCATGATAACCCTATTGAATGAATTGTTCTCCAACTACCTTTTGAATGAGATTATGTATTTATTAGGGATTGTTTTTGTTCCTCTATATTGTCATCAACATTATAGTGAGATGAAACTCACTCCTAAACTTCATGGTACAATGGATTCAAAAAAGAGGAAATTCGAATTTTTTGAGGCATCTCTTATGGATAGAACGAAGTAGTTGAGGATTGGTATTAATAGACTTCCATGATGATTGGTATTAATAGACTTCCTTAAAGGTTTAAGGAGAACGAGTTCAAATAATGAATATATAAATATAGTCATTCATTAACTAAATATATGATCATGTTCATATCATACATGAATATAGTTTCACTATAGTAAGCCACACAATTTTTTTTGAACTAGGTTGATTATACTTTGTTTTACCATCATTAATCATCCTCAATCAAGATGGTAAATAAATTGCGACAAGATGAGATTAGGATCTCCTTTGATATCGAAACATATGGTCAATGGAACATGTGGAGAGGCACAATGGAACATGCTACAAAAATTTCTTCATCAAGTCTTGGAGAATATGTGGCTTGCTACATGGATGGAGGTGTCTCACCTTCGAAGAGTTGTACATGCCAAAAAATCAAAGACATTTACAAATAATTTAAATTTATGTTTAAAAAATATTAGCCAATTGTAAAAATTAAATATATAACATCATAGTACAATGGATCTCGATGGGAAGCTATACAAAATGCACTATGTTGAACTAGGCTATGTGTGAAGGATGATACCATAGTCTTATCTGTGATGGATCATTGCAGCTATGTGAGACATTCTCCAACTTACAAACCTGAGATAAATTCCTGAGAAGGGTGTGTAGTTCCTATCTGAGACAGAACTGGAATGTAGAGATGACCTCCTCCATACAGAGAGTTGAGAATAAATATAGATGATTCTCCTGTGTAACAAAGTGAGAAAGGTGCTATGTAGAGTTGGGCGTGCCTATGGCTGAGCACAAGGTGAACGTGTGAAATCCCAAAGTGTTGGGTGCATTGTCATGAGAACATAAATGAAGATGATGTATTAGCCTCCTCTGAGCATAAGAGTTGATGAGAGACTCCATCCTGTGTAATGCAGTGGGAAAGAATATATGTTGAGTGGACGTGACTATGGACGAGCACAGGTGAACATGATCCTAGTGGCTAAGCACTAGTGAAGAAGTGGTTCTTCTACGTAATGCAATGACCTAGAGATATGGACATACCTATGGATGTTCCCCTAGTGGATGAGCACTAGTGGGTGTATCATATCCCTAATTGTAATGCAAAGGGTAGAGGTCGACCCCACCTTAATGTGACTGGTAATTAATGTAAAAGATAATTAATCTGGGTAATATTAATTATATTCTAAGCTAGTGAGGTCGGCCCTGTTGTGCCAATAGACACTTCCGTTGACAGGTTCAAGTTAGTATAAGTAAAGGTAAATTCCCCATCTAGGAAGCACATCTTTCGTCTGAGTTTGGAAATTTCAGCAAGTACATCTACTTGGGAAAAGTGTGCACCTCTCTTGGGCGCTAGTCTTCTAGGGTTTTTAAGCACCCTCTCATGTGCTAGGTTTTTTGGGTGGTGGAGGTATTTCTATTGAAGAATATAGCAAAGGATTGGCTGGGTTTTCTTCCCTTGTTGAGAAGAGTTTTCGAGGATACTTCTTGTGTATTTGTGCATGGTGTTTCTTCTTGTGATCTTGGTTGTTGCAACACAATTGTTTATGGTTGAATTAAAATGCTAAAATGGAATGAATTTCAAGCTTAAGCCTAGATTATTGAAAAATCAACACTAGTGGTCCAAATCCTATCTCCAAGTTGAGGCGTTTGGGGGTGAATTAGGCATACAAATAGGAGAAGGTAGCCCTCTCAATGGGTTACCTTCTCCTAGGTAACCCATTGGAATGCATGAATGTCAAAATAATTGACATGGAGATCCATAATGAACTTGACCGTTGATTTATGAAGAAAATACAAGGTGTCTGCATGGTATGATGGATAGATGAAGAAAATACAAGGTGACAAACTTAGGAATTGCTAGAATGTCTCTCTACTAGTTCAGAATGGATTTTCTTTGCTGCATCTCATTACTGTTATGAATACTAGTTCCCGAAAGTATACTAGCTGGAAGGATATGACTAGTCAATTCTTAAAGAAGATTTGTGTTGTGGTTTGGATTACTATTGTAGTAAGATAAAGCGTCCTAGTTGAAAACCCCACAAGTAAATTGTGATGCAGATTTGAGTTTACCTACATATTGAATGAAAATGGAAAACTGTGTAGTGTATAGATATATATATATGTATGGACATTTTTGATATATAAAGGCACGCACCGCAGTAGAGTAATTAACTAATATTTATTCCATGTACCAGCTGAACAGTCATGAATTTTTTTAGGAGATAACCCTAATTGCAAGTGTCTAAGATATATATATATATGTATATTTAAAGTACATAAGTGATCTTGTGAATACCAAGAACTATTATAGACCATCTACAACAATTACACATCTTTATATCAACCGGTGTTTAATGAAAAGTTATAGGTTGAAATGTTGGAAAATTATTGGAGTGAATCAAATTAACACAGTTTAACTACCAGAACTAATCCCGAGAGGCGTGAAGGCCCAAGGAAGAAGGGACATCCCAAAACTTAAAACATACCCCTTAGTAAATTCCTAACTATGTAAATAACAACACAATCACCTAAAAGTTCAAAAGGAAAGTCTTTAACACAAGTACAGTAATTGCAAATTGAATTCATATACCATCATGTGATCTAGAGTCAACTATAAAAAAGATACACATACAGCCGGCAATAGTTGAGTATTTTTTCCTTTTCCAAAATCCTTTCGAGGAAGTAGCCAATATGGTGCTAGTATATTAAACCAATAAAATAACCAGTATGTCTTTACAAGTAGGCGGAAGGGAAACCCTGTAATTATTTTAAAACTAGTATTACATATCTCGTTCGGAATTGAAACAAATGAACATCCCATGTGGTGTTTTACTTCCAACGATAGATTTTTCCATCACAAAACGGGTTACCCTTAATCAACGGTACCGAAACCACGATTTAATCGTCATTTCGGAGTTTCAGATACTGGGAGTTGGAGGTGTCAAGGACACTCACAACAAGAATGATAAAATCTCAAAATGTGAAACCATGACTTAATCACCATTTCAAAGTTTTGGATACTGGGAGTTGAAGGTGTCAAGGACACTCACGACACGAATGATAAAATCACAAAATGCGAAACCACGACTTAATTTCCATTTCGGAGTTTCGGATACTGGGAGTTGGAGGTGTCAAGGACACTCATGAAAAGAATGATAAAATCGTGAAATGTGAAACCATGACTTAATCGAAACCATGACTTAATCGCCATTTCAGAGTTTTTGATACCAAGAGTTGGAGGTGTCAAGGACACTCACGACAAGAATGATGAAATCGCAAAATGCGAAATATCGGAGCATGTCAAAGACTCCATTTCGGAGTTTCGCAGACCAGGAAATCAAAGATCAAAGGAACTTTAACCTTTGAAGTAGCGAACCTTGAAATCCCGAAACAGACACATCAACCAACCACGTCAGCTAAGGACACGTGGAAAAATCAGGCAATGAAAAGTGTCAAGCTGATTCAACATTTTAGGCACATGTAAGTCACGAATCAGAGTGACATGTGGCAACTATTCGACACGTGTCAATCCATGTGTGACGTCAGCAGGTTTACGTCAAATTGGAACTTTCTATTTTGGGATTTTACATAGCAAGAAGAAACTCCACCATCATGAAGTCTCGAACTCTGAAATGTTGAAAGGGACTATTGTCAGTCTCGAAAACCCGAAAGGAAAAACTCTGAAATCTCGTCAACCGTCCATCTTAGTGGGTTATGTGAACCGTCCGATCACTTCGGAGATTTTGTGATCATGAATTTTATAATGTTGGAGTCACGATGACTCAAAGGGAAAAATGTCGAAATCCCATCAACCATTCGATTAATAAAATAAGGGATCAGATTATGGAATTTTGTGAACCGTTGATATGGCTCCATTTTGGGGATTGCGACTTGCTGAAACGCCAAAATGATGAAATGTGAAAGGCATTTTGATTAGGCTCGTGGTCATAGCCAGTGGGGATATGGAATAAGTGCAAGACCCAGTACTTGTAATCCAACGGTGCAGGTGAATTTGAATATGATCAGAGGATTATGAAATATTCATACTCTAAGTTTAACCGGAAGGCCTTACCTAACTACTATCCTGTATCCGGATATTTAAAAAAAAAAACTATAAGGGTCTGTTTATATTTAAACTTTTCATAGAGGAGTATAGACTAATACTCTACTTTTACCTATTTTTGTTTGGTAGTTTTCATCGTGTGATTATGTGTATGGACTAACGCATGAGGCCCAGGCCATCAACCCCCAAAGTTGTTTGTATTGTAAACATATGGTAATGGGTTATTTGTAGGGTCTAACGCGTAAGGATTTGGCCATAAAGTCCCAAAGTCGTTTGTGTTTTTAAGACTGTGGTAATGGTTATAGGTACAAACAGATAGGAAAGTAATTATAATTACAAGAATTGAAATAAACATTGAAATGAGGAGTAAATACTTATCGTCGATCAAAAAACTTTAAGTTGAATGGTAATGGAAGTCGATGACAGTAAGGACTCTTGCAAACTTTCAGACTCAAGCTTTATAATAGAAAGTTGACTTGCTTGAATCTCGAACTATTCAAGGATATTTATACAAACAAATTTTATTTTTTTTCAGACCGTTTTTTAGGTATATTACACCAGATCTGAGATCAGTTTTTGAGAATATCCTTGCATCCTTCTACTGATCGAAGAGATCATCAATCCTTGGCAAATAATACTTGTTATTCACAGTTACTTTATTCATTTTCCTGAAATCAATACACAATCTCAAGGTCCCATCTTTCCTCTTCACAAATAACATTGGGCCACCTCAAGGTGACACACTTGGGCATATGTACCCCTTCTTCAATAGATCTTCAAGCTGCATTTGCAACTCATTCCACTTTGGTGTACTCATTCTGTAGGGAGTATTTGACACGAGAGCTTCTCCAGCCATCAAATTTATATAGAAATCAATATATGCCTTTGGGGGGTAGTCCTGGTATCTCCTTAAACACATCCTCAAACTCTTTTAGGACTACTTGATCTTCTATATCTAGCACCCTCCTTAGGTGTTTCCTCCATATGAGTTGCAAACACTTGGAAACTCTTGGTATAATACTTCTTCAACTGCATTGTTGATATTTCTCATACAATGAATGCCCTAGGAATTCCTTGGCTTGCTCTTGAGTTTCCTTCCTCATCTAGATAAGTGACTGCCTTGTTACGACAATCTAAGATGGAATGGTGTTGGTCCAACCAATCCATATCAATTAGAAAATCATATGAACCCAAAGGAAAGATGTTCAAATGCGCCTTGGTATTCATCTCATTCACGCCCAATGGACATGACTTAACCAACTCAATAACCTTTCTCTTGCCTCTTGTAGCCAGCTGCACCAGCCAAGATTTCTCATGCTTTCATCTTGGAAATTGAAATCTTTCCACTACCTTAGGATCTATATAGTTGTGACTAGTCCCTGAATCAATTAAAATAGTAAAGGCATGGTTATTGATCATACCTTCTACTTCAATCGTGTGTTATTGAAACTCTGCTTGCTTGTTGTCTAGGGATGCATAGATCCTTGGCACACTTCTTCCCATTTCCTCCATTGTTTCTTCTTGCTAGACATTGTGGAGAGCTCTCACTTTTTCAACTTTGTGAGGATAATGCCTATACTAATGATCTCCTTTACAACCCAAACATTGCATCAGTGGCTGCCTTGTACATTTCCCATCTGCCTCAACCATCTTGGGCTCTTTAAAAACTAGTTGTCCCTGAGGATTATTCCTGAAGAATGATGTCTTTCTCCCCTTCTTCCTTAGTTATTTGTTAAACTTCTTGTCCTCCCAATCCTTCTGGAAGGTAGGATTTCCTTTTTACTGATCATACAAACACTTATCTCTTCTTATGGTTTCTTCCAAAGTTTTAGGACCATCATACTAAATCTTGTCACTGATGAAGGATGGCAATCCACTGAGATATCTTTGGATATTATTTGTCTCATCTTTGATGAAGGAGACATACTTCAATAGTTCCAGGAATCTCATTTCATACTCATGAATGGTCATGCTTCCCAGCTTGAGTTCAACGAAATCTTTCATCTTCTTGTCATAATACCTCTTGGTCATGTATTTCTTCTCGAAGTACTTCTTGAATTCTTTCCACATCACATTTTTCTCTTTGATGTACTGTACTTTCATAAGTTGATTCCACCACATAAATGTCTTTCCTTTCAAATAATAGATGAAAATTCTTTCTTCTACATGAGAAAAATATTTATGCAATTGGAAGTACTTTCTCATGCCTCGAAACCATGTCTCAACATCTTCATCCTTCTTTTTCTCTCCATCAAAAGTAGGAGGTTTGATCTTATTCATTTCTCTTTTCAACTCATCCACCCCAGACCGCATATGCTTCCTAGCAGGGGATGGACTTGAGCTACTGTGTTCTCTCCTATGGGAATGCTTTTGGGAGTGATGGTGATGTCTACTACCACTCCTTGATCTTTCTTTTTCTCAAGGGTCTTGTGGCTTCCTGACTTGCTGGAGCCACTCTCCTTGTCTAACTTTTTCTCAATTCTGTCTAGGATTTTCATTAAATTCATGTTGAAGTCTTCCTGCTTCTCTTTGACCTTCATAATCCTTTCATTATTAGCTTTGTGTCTCTGGACATCTGTCTGCAATTTTCTAATGGTCTCCACCAGATTTATGTCTTCATCCTTAGTTGGTTCCTTCAATTCCCAGATGGATATTCATTCCTCTAACCTCATCTTCCTTAGTGTAAGCCTCTTATGCATCCTCTATCTCTCTGTAATCAAGGAATATTTTGTTATGCTTTGGAATCTGAAAACTCCGCAAAAGTGTGCAACCCACATAATTCTTGTCGGGCTAACTATCTGAACAAAACCGTGAAAACATGTACAATTCTGGTTTATAAATGATAATAATTCCTTCTATTGATTTTATGTGAAATATTGTTGTCCATAGACAATTTCTGGGTGAACAGATGTACTCTATTGTTCCAAACCTTTCCAACGACTGCTCCCTTTCTCAAATCTGAGTTTTGAGTAGGAAGTTATGACTATTTGAGCAATGGTGCTTCCTAGAAGGTGATCTATGTTCAACTGTTCTTAATTCTCAGAGCTGAATTGGATTTTGGAGCCGTGCTAGATCCTCTCTTCAGCTTTACATCATTTTAATTACTTCTTTGGATGCAAGTTTGTTCAATTAAGGACCCCACGAGCTCCTTCTCTAATCCCTTCTTTGTTTCAAACATAATTTTCGGGCACAAGCCCCTTTTCTTCAGCCCCTGAACACATGTGACAAAGGTTGTGACCCGATGCTCTCTGATAAGCACTTATCCAGATCCTTGAGAGCTTCAGGGCTCTAGAACTCTAGCTTTAGAAGTATGTAATCAACCCTAATCTAGAAGATCAAAATTATCTATCACTTTTGACAAGTGTAAAGAAAAAAATAAGCAATTCTCGCGAGCTCCATAGTGAATCTTGGTGTTGGTCAATTCCTAAAACACCATGGGATGAAAGAGTGTGTCACCTTTGTGACACTAATAAGGTTGAATATGAAAAACACTTTCGCTTAGATTGTCCATCCTATACCCAGATTGGATCTTAGTTTCAAAATAGTTGTCACACTACGAACCTTCCTAACCTCTTAACTCAATAAAACTATGGTGATATTGGAAAGATTCTCTAAGGTATGATACACCAATTCGGTCTTAGTGGACGTTAATCATCATCATCATCATCATCATAATCATAAATTTATTGAACTTTATTAATCAATGAAACTTTTATTTTTTATTATTATTTTTTTAATTTCTATACCTACGGGCATATAAGCCGTCAAAATCACTCGGAAATTGGCTATATTTTTGGGTGTCTCCTCCCAACTAAACTCACCATAAGGGTATTCAACTCGGGTCGTCTAACAAAAGAAACCCACACCTTAAACATTGAACTAGCGGGAATTGACATACTTTATTGAACTTTAATTGTAGAACTTTAATACATTATTAAATTTTATTAAAATTTATTACATATGCCGTCTCTCATTTATATAAGTCAAATTAGGTGGATTTAGTTTTACTTTGGTGGGTGATTTTATATGTCTTATTAATCATTAACTGTTTTCAATATGGAAATTGTCTCAATGTTTTTTCACAAGGAAATATATATTAAATATGAAAATCATTGATAAACTTTATGTTAATCATACCTTTATTACCCTTCGTTTATGAGATATATTTCATAAAAAAAACACTTTAACTGAATATGTAAATCATGATGATAATGCACGAACCCGAATGTAATTTTTTTAAATTAAAATAAGTAACACTCAAAATATTTAAGCAACTATATCACTATAATGATACACTAACCCAAATGCAGATTTTTCTAATTAAAATAACTAGTCAAAATATTTAAATAGAATAACTAAAAGTCAAAATTTGCTTAACATCACTATGCAGAGAGAATACACTGAAAAGACAAAGTACTAGCGCAGAGGACAAAAGCGCAAACAGTTGAAATTTATATCTGAAATTATTTAAGTATTCTTGACAAAGATTCTTTAGGGACAAAATATATCTTTTGGCAATAAGAAAAACTAAACCTGAATCCCAACCAAAGAATGAACGGTCATCGTCGAACACACGATCCCAGCTAAGGAAATGCCAGCATAAACCATTAAATGCTTTTGTATACACTGGATCGAGATCAACGAAATAATGTTCTTTAGGTGAGGTTGACCCGTCATGCCGATTACCAGCACATGGTATTTTAATAGTTGTTTCTGGCAGCGACATTTCATACAGGATTTGCCATTGTTAATGATGGCTTTACTTTTACTGGTACCATAACGCTGTGTAAATTGTTTAAAACTCTACTATTGATGATCGTGTTACAAGAGACTCGAACATCATTGCTTAACACAAAAATACACCTCTTTAAATAATAAAACTCATGAGGATAGTCAACTATGATTCAGTGAGTAAATAAAAATTAATTTTAATTCGTTATTACGCCACCCACACACAAATAATTTGTAACTATAAATAGTCTTTTCGATGGCATTTTTCCAAGTCTTTTCTAGATATTTAATTCATGTACTAAACAAAAAATTTCATAATTAATTTACATACCATTTATCTAAAATTTATTAGTAAAATTTCCGAGTAGAATACAATATCCTTACACTTCCAGCGTTAGGAATGAATATAATTTAATGGAAACATCATTGTGTGCTTAACATTAATTTTACATATTACACAAAATGCAATTTCCAAATGTCATGATCAAAGGATGAAGTTGTGTAGATGATCCTCAATTGAACTTGTGTGATGTCCCTCCTTGGCCTTGCTAAACCAAGGACTACACCAGTACCTCCCACTCCTCCGTCCACTCCACTAAAGATCCATAAATTGACCAAGGCAGAAATGGTTGAATGCCAACTCAAAGGCCTTTATTATAATTGTGATGAAAAATATTTTCCGAGGCACAAGTGTAAGGAACAAAATATTTTTATGGCCATCTCCAAGGATGTTTCGAAAGATGATGTTGAGGCCCCCTGTGGTCGAGTCACCTGAACCCACTGACATGACTCCACCCTCCGACCCTCCCGAGGTTGAACTGGTTATTTCCATGAATTCTCTCAATGGATTCTCTGCTCCCCAAACCTTCAAGCTAATTGGTTACATTAATCATAGGAAGTTCATCATTCTTGTTGATAGTGAAAGCACCCATAATTTTATTCATTGTTGCATTTCCCAAGAAACTAATTGCCATATCCGTGCTATCAATAATTTTCAAAACATGATTTCCAATGGCGGGTCCATGAAATGTGGGGTGCAATGTGAAAATGTGTCTCCAACTTGGTGAGCACCACATTAAATCTCATATGTTTTCTATCGACATGGGCAGTTGTGACATTGTGTTGGGTGAAAAATGGATAAGGAATACGGGTCCCATTCTCATGGAATTTAAGGAATTAACCATGCAATTCAATCAAGAAGGCCAACAATATAAGTTTCAAGGCGTCACCTCTAGTTCCCTAGAGATCATCAGTTCTCATCGCATGGAAAATCTCCACAAAAAAGGTCATTATGGCATTATTGCACAACTCCATGCCATTCATGCCACTTAGAAACCCTTTGTGTCGCAGGACCTCCAATCCATCCTCTCTAAATATCAAGTTGTTTTTTCCACTCCCCAGGGACTTCCTCCTTCCCATGGTGTTCATGATCATTCCATTCCCGTTGTCCTCGATAACCTTCCTCCCAATGTTAGTCCTTATCATCATCCCTTTTTCCAAAAAAATTAAATTAAGAAAATTGTTGCATGTGTTCCGAATTTTGCACCCTAAAAACCTCACCATCATAGACAAATTTCTCATTCCTATCATTGACGACCTCTTGGATGAATTGAGTGGTGTCGAGTTCTTTACTAAATTTGATCTTCGTTCTGGCTACCACCAGATGTGTATGAATGAGGAAGGCATTCCTAAGACTGCATTTCTTACTCATGAGGGCCACTATGAGTTTTTGGTCATGCCCTTTGTCTTGTGTAATGCTCCCTCCACTTTCGAAAGACTCATGAATCATGTCTTCCGTCCTTTTCTCCATCATTTTGTCTTAGTTTTCTTTGATGATATCCTCATCTATAGTAAAACCTGGACATCCCATCTTGCTCATGTGAATCAAGTTACAAATACTCTGTCAACACCAAATTTTCCTCAAACAATCTAAATGTTCTTTTGGCACCTCAAAAGTCGAGTACTCGGGTCATATTGTTGGCAAGCCAGGCATCAAGGTGGATCCTAAAAATATTGAAGTGATACAGGATTGGCCTTGACCAAATACTCTCAAAATCTTGTGTGGATTTCTAGGTTTAACATACTATTATCACAAGTTTGTTAAGAATTATGGAAATGTTGTGGCACCTTTCACTTCTCTCTTTAAAAATAATTTTTTCACTTGGACTCCCACAACTGATCAGGCCTTTCAAATCTTGAAGGTGGCCATGTGCACCACTCTAGTCCTGGCCCTTCCTGATTTCACAAAAACCTTTGTCCTACAATGTGATGCTTCAAGGAGAGGAATTCGAGTAGTCCTTATGCAAGATGGTCAGCCTTTGACCTTTACCAGCAAACAACCGTCAAAGTGACATTTGGGCCAATCAATTTATGAAAAGGAAATTTTGGCTATTCTCCATGCAATGCATCTTTGGTGCCCTTATCTATTGGGGAAACGCTTCCAAATTAAGACAGATCATCAAATCCTCAAGTATTTTATGGAACGACCTTCCTCCTCGAAGAAACAAAAATGGGTGACTAAGCTCTTTGGATATGATTATGAGATCATTTACAAGAAATGAAAAGACAATGTGTTTGTTGATGCACTTTCAAGAAAATATGAATATGAAGGATCCATTTTTTCTCTCTCATTCATTGTATCGAATTGGATCCAAATTGTTCACCAGGAATGGCTACAAGATCCCAAAATTTTGCATATTATCCAACAATTGCAAGTCAATTATTCAGTTTCCCCAGGGTACTCTTGGCACAATGATGAGCTTCGCTACAAAGGTCGTTTGTATTTAAGTAAACAATCACAACTTAAATCCACAGTACTTTCTGAGCTTCATGCTACACCCACAGTTGGGCACTCAGGGTTTACCAACACCTATGATAGGGTCAAACATTCTTTTTTATGGGATGGTATGAAACATGATGTTCACAATTTTGTGGCAGAATGTGATGTTTTTCAACAACAAGGGCGAAACAGTCAAATCTCCTGGCACACTACAACTACTTCTGATTCCACATGCTCTTTGGAGGGACATCTCTATGGATTTTATTGTGGTCTTACCTAAATCGGACAATAAATCAGTCATCATGGTGGTCGTTGATCATTTTTCCAAGTATGCTCATTTTTGTGCTCTTCAACACCCATTTACCACCTCCATTGTGGCTCAAATTTTCATGGATTAGGTCTTCAAGATTCATGGCATGCCTCATTCTATTGTTTCTCATCGAGACCCCCTTTCACCAGCAATTTTTTCCAAAAACTAATTAGGTTACAAGGCACCCAATTGCATCTCAGCACATCTTATCATCCCCAGACTGATGGTCAAACTGAAGTTGTCAACAAGTGTTTGGAAACAACGGAAAGGAAAAATCAGTGGGCTCAATGGTTACCACTAGCTTAATGGTGGTACAACACTTCTTACCATACAACTACTCGCATGACTCCTTTTGATGTTAGCCTCTTTCTCATATACAATCATTAAGTCTTAGTATACCACTTTTTTATATTTACATACTAGGATATAGTTGTTATCCTAAGTGTGTTTCTAGATTCCTATATTGTCCCTTCCTACCTTATCTCCTATGAGGTGTCCATGCGAGAACAATTGAGGTGATTTCATTATTGTATTATATATTTGTATCATTAAGATGAATACAATGTTGAGAATTATGGCTTCAGGCCTTTTCTCAATCTTCTTGTCCTAATATTCTTATGCTCAATTTCTTTAATTGGTATTAGAGCTATGGTGATGCTCTTTTGGAGATTATGTGAAGATTTGCTTTGAATTTAATGGTATTGAACATTGAGTGTAAGTTCGGCTCCATTCAAAGAGCAGATCTGAGTTTGTAATAGAAGGTGAGAATACCAAGTTTCATAATTGTGATCCATGAACCATTCTAATATGGATTCACTAGTATTGATCGATGGTGCGGTGAGCTTGGATCGATGGTGAGGTGCAACGGGAGCATCCAGTGAAAGATGAGCTTGCAAATCCACGATGTCGCAGCAAGACAAGATTTCATATGCACATATTCGAACGTGAGGCTGCAAAAATGTTTAATAGAGACCAAGAGGAGGGATACCGGCAAGGAGATCGCGCAAGGAAAATTTCCCTCATGTAGTTGCTCTGTCTACATACAGAAGTGAAGAGATCCACGGATCGTGGGTGTGTCTCTTGTAGATTTGGATTATGTCTATTTCAGGTGGATCGTGTGCCTCTGTAACAGTTTTTCAAAATCAGATCTGAATCGATGTTGGTGCAGTTGCAAGAGAAAAATTGTACATGGATCTGATTGCCTTGGAACTGTTCAATGTGCAAGCCAAGCAATGGAATTGCAAACAGATCAAGACACGAGAGTCAATATATTGATCTGTTGAGGGAGGATAGATCTGCAAAACGAAATATGCATTGTCTATTTTGGGCGCTGTGAGCACATATAAGATCGTGATAAGATGTGACTAGGAGTGGATTGCATTGGAGGCCTGCATTCAGAAAGAAGTGGAGTCATTGACTATAAAGGGGAGCTCACCGAATGGAAGAAACAGTTTTCGTAGAACTGCACATAGAGAGTTGACTGCTGCGTGTAACAAATTGTTGCTGAAGAGAATTGGATGATGACATGTAAGTCTCTGCATTATTTTTGTATTTATTAAATACAATTGAAAGAGATCTAGATTTTGTGCTATATCAATTCTAGAATGAACCTCTGAAACTGAATGTTGTCATTCAATTTGAATGAGATCTGGTCAAAATGATGAGAATGGAGTTTATGCCTAGTTGCATTCTGAATCATGTGGTGAATGCATTTTGCTGAAAAATCGACCTCTGAAGAAATCGCTTTGGAAGCAATGGATACTTTGTATAAACTATGTTGATTGGAATCAGCTAGCTCAGGAATCTATGTTCTTGTCAGTGCTTGAGGGACCGATTTAGTTTAATTTGGCCATAATTGAACTGTGTAGTGGAGCAACAACTTAAATCATTGTCTACAGGAAGTTCCAAGATCTGAAAAACAGAGTACAAATTTGAAATAGAGGTTATTAAAAATCAGTCCTTTTGTGAGCACATATTTGAGAGCTCAACTTTTAATCCCTTGTGTTCCATTACTGTAGTTTCCTTTTTAGAGAGGCCTCACCTAAGTTATCCCTAGTTAATATTACAACACCATCTTTGTCATTTTCTTCAACACCATCTTTGTCATTTTCTTTATTGAATTCGTTTGAATTGTCGCCTTCTTTATGAAGTTATGGCTCTAACATACATATTTTGTTCATGATTTCTTTACTTTTCTTGATACCAAAACGTTTTTTTATACCAAAACATTTGGTAAAATGTTTAGAACTTTATTGGAAATCTTTTCTTAATGTTTTATTGGAAAGCTTCTAAAGAATTGCAAGTAATCACTTAACCTCTTAAGGTTCGATACACCAATTCAGTCTTAGTGGATGTTAATCATCATCATCATCATAAATTCACTACACCTTAAGGGTATTAAACTCGGGTCCTCTAACAAAAAAAACCCACACCTTAACCATTAAGCTAGCCTGAATTAACAAACTTTATTGAACTTTAATTGTAGAACTTTAATACTTTATTAAATTTTATTAAAATTTTCATATTGTTTCCAATATGAAAATTGCATCAATGTTTTTCAGAAAAAAACATATATTAAATAAGAAAATCATTATATATTGTTTCTATATATTTTTTTATATTTTAATAATTAAATTATTGCTAAAAAGAGGTCCCCTTGTCGTACAAACATGAGAAACATGAGAGTCTCATACACCACTTTAGTGTTGATTTAACCATAATTTTAAAAATGAACTATTATTTTTATTACTTTTCGTATATAATATATAAAGTTAATACTTATCCATAATTTTAAAAATAAATTATTATTTTTATTCCTTTTCCTATATAATATATAAGGTTAATGCTTATCCATAATTTTAAAAATAAATTATTATTTTTATTACTTTTCCTATATAATATATAAGATTAATGCTTATCCATATTTGTTCCCTAAAAATCTTTTTAATGTTGCAGTTTCAAATATCCACTTTCTTACACAGAATTTAAAGCTCAAATGATCAAGTTTTTATTATGTAACCATATTACTATTTGTTAGACAAACAGTATAAATATGTAAAACCACGATGCATTATAAAATAAACTTTATGTTAATCATACCTTTATTACCATTCGTTTATGAGATATATTTCATAAAACAAACACTTTAAGCAAATATGTAAATCATGATGAGAATGCACTAACCCAATTGTAATTTTTTTAAATTAAAATAAGTAACACTTAAAATATTTAAGCAACTATATCACCATAATGATGCACTAACCCAAATGCAGATTTTTCTAATTAAAATAACTATCAGTCAAAATATTTAATTAGAATAACTAAAAGTCAAAATTTGTTTAACATAACTATGCAGCTAGGATACACTGCAAAGACAAAGTACTAGCTTAGAGGACAAAAGCGCAAACAATTGAAATTTATACGAGAACTTATTTGACTATTCTTGACCAAGATTCTTTAGGGAAAATTATATTTATTTTTCTTTTCTTAATCCTTTCCTCCTCATTGTATGCGAACAGTTTTGGGTCCTGCCTTCTGAAACCGTGTAAAGAGCCATCCCAATCAAAGAAATGCCAACTTAAATCATGAAAGGATTTCTCATACAATGACTCAACTAAAAAATGGCGTGTGCGGTCCAAAGAAATAGTTTTCTGTGGAAGAGGCATTTCATGAAGCATATGATCACTGTCCAAGATGACTTGGATTTTATTAGTAAGATGGTAATATTCAAATTTTCCTTTGTCAAAGTCGTAACCCTTTAGACTGTTGCCTATTATAATAATCTTATTCAAATTTTCAGGCGTCCAGTTTGCCTCCAGTACGCTGTCAGTGAGGGTAATGTCACAGTGAGGCATGAAAAACAGCGTGGGTCTATTCACTGTTCTTCTGTCATTTTCGTTAACAGAGAGACAATTGCAGTTGAAGGCATTTATAGCATTTTGCTCCACTGTTGACAGTAATGGATCGTACACCACGATATCATGCACCCATTCAAATTTATTTCTTGACAAAATCGCAAGACATTACTGCATGTGATTAGGCTCTACGTCAGTGTTCTCGTTAGGCTCGATCCTTCCAACGCCATAGAGAACGACTTGTAACTGTGAATGATCTGGGTCTGTGGCTATCACCTTTTCTATTAGTGCGATCATTTCTGGGTTTTGCACTTGTTTCATAAATTCTGTATAAAATGAAGAGTTCTCCAACTTTTCCAGAGCGAGCTGTATTTTCGTGATTAATTCCAAAACTTTTGTATTAACTTCTACATCTGAGGCACTCTCCATGAGTGTCTATCCTAACCCGTGAATGAATAGAGGAAACCGTTCGATTATGAGTCCAAAGATGGAAATACTTTGTGCTCGCTATAGATATGTGTCCACCGAACACTTCCAGTCTTTCCCACTAGAACCAATTCGCAGCATAAAGATCTGAGCAAAGTCCAATATATACTAGCAAAACTATATATATATAAGCCAATCGACGAGGTGAAAAATGATATCGATTGACCTATATCAGCAATTTTTAATTGAATGTGGTTGTATTAGTTTACAACTAACGTCCCTAATAAATTTGTGAATTAAAATATAAATATTAATAACATAAATCCAAAATATATTTACATCCTTAAATATTTAATTAATTAACAATATAAATATCTTCTATGATATATAGGAATGAATATATTAATAACTGTAAATATATGTATGATATATAGGAATGAATTTATTAATATATGTAAATATATGAATATATTAATTCTATGTATTATCATGGTTGATTATAGTTGATCATGATTGGCTATGATTCATGTAGAGTATGTATGGATATGTTTGACCATGGTTAACTATGGTTGCTCCTGAAAGGCTATACATGACTATGGTTAACCATGGTCAACCATGTTCACTAGAGTGGATCATGTTGACTATGATTGACCATGGTTTGACTATGATTGGAATCACCATAGTCAACATGCTCAAGCACACTCTACATGGTTAGACATAGTCAACAAGGTCAACCATGGTCCACTATGGTTGACCATGTTGACACATGAACAACTATGATCAACCATAGTCAACATGGTCAACCATAGTCTACATGGGAATACATAATTAACATAGCCTAAATAAGAAGCAATTAACCAACAAGCTAACTTAGGTTTAACCAACAAGCTAAGAGAATCGATTTCATTTAAAGTTGGGGGGAAATTGTGCTTTAAATGAATCTTACCATAATAATCCCACTAAATAGTATGAAGGGAATCACCCTACCGAAATATAGAACTAATGAACCATCACATTCCATGCATAAAACATGATCAATCCTAACTATGTGGAGTCCTTTCCAATAAAAAATATATCAACGCAAAAACTCACTAAAAAAACCCACATGAACCAAATCCATATAAAAAGGACTTCGATCTTGAATTTTGTTATTCTTGACATGTTTATCCTCACTATTATCATGCACATTTGATTATTCCTTTGAACAACAACATGGTGACGATGTGGGGATTGGAGATTGAGATGCGTGCAAATTGTAGTGCAAATTTGATGATTCCTTTGAACAACAACATGACGACAATGGCAACACCAACGATTCATTGAAGGTGAAAGGATGACATGCAATGGAAAATTTAATGGGGCTATCGGCCTCTAGTTTTGAGATATTTTTCAAATATGTTTATGATGTGCCAGGGCTAATGCTAACATTTATGAGACATATGTACTAAAAACCTAGGAATGAATTAAAACCATTTGATATTAAGATGAATAATGAAAAAAATATATATCTTACTTGAAAGATGAGTTGGTGAGAGATTCTTGCAATGTATTTATTTATTGGCCAACCCTCCCATCAGTAAGCCCTTAATGTATTTGGACTTCCTCTCACAGTGTGTAACATCTTGAAATGGCGTTGTGGTGCTCAGGGTTGGGTCTTTTTAAAAGACAAACCAATATTGATTCAGATTGTGTCCATATCCATAAATTGTGCCATAATAGAAATGCTAGCAAAACACCAAACACCACATTAAGTCGACTATCACCAAGCATCAAGATTCCTTGAGAGCGCTAGCCCACAACAACATGTGGAGAAAGTTAAAGATATTTTTTCCACTCCTCGCCATGCCAAGTCTTGAAACGTAACCACACGCTAGGTGATAAAACATAACCATGCACAGATCCTATAAAGTAAACAGGTTAATGGATGCATTCATAAATGCAAGAAAGTTATGAACATTAAACCCGATTCATTGATTTGGAGACAACAATGAGAATATGCCCACATATTTAATTCCTAGACATAAAATTAGAGTTTATAATTAAAAGATTGATTAATCTATCGGATTCTAATATGGGGGATGCCTATCAACGTAATTGTTACAACCACATTATTAAAGGTGGTTGATATAAGAGTGTGGGTTTTATTCTACATTGCTATTGGATTCATTGTGATGATTTTTTAATCATGCCTTTGGTACTTGACACACTCTATCAATAACACCTTCCCTCTATATACTTTGTGTAGAGAGTGCCTACCCAATATGCAGATCACCACCGCAGTCATAGGCCATGTATCCAATCACTCCAAGTCCATTAGTTCGAATCTCTAATCCTCACACCAGGTATGATGTGGGTCTCAAGAAACTCCCCCAACCACATCCCTCGAGGTAATATAGGACGAGTCTCACCTGCTGCTCCCATTAGAGGGATCCCTATGAGAAAATAGAGGCCCTTTACATCTACATGCTAGTATCTCACTATATGAGATTGGAGACCCTTCCCCACTCTCATCAATGGGTTCTTAACATATTTGAGAATCCCATACCAAGATAGCATTCCTCTCACTACCTAGTTATTTTGAACCTATGCACATCTCTCTCTCTCTCTCTCTCTCTCTCTCTCTCTCTCTCTCTAGAGTACCTTCAAATCAACCATATATGAACACAACCACATTTGTTTTAGGTATTTCATCATATTTATCAAGTTTGGGATCCCAACCACCTTTCTCCCTTCAAAATGGGCTTCCTTGGAAATTTTGGGCCAAAAAGGTAAATTTTGGCCAATGCAGAAAACATACTTGTTTTTTAAATTCGCCAAAACTGGAACTGGCAGTAGTTCCTATTTTCCCAACACAAAACCACCCCTAATTAATTCATTAGACCTCAAAAATTAGCTAGGGATTCCCTTAGGGCCAGTAAGGACCTAAACTAAAATGGTACTCCACAGAAAAGGACAAGTAAGATTAGTCCACCAACTTGAAAGTCATAAATCCAAATTCTAATAGTCGGTTTACCCACAATGCTAGTATATCTCTATAAGGAGAGTCATCATCTATCTTTGACTTGTTTGTTTCTCACATGATCAAATTTATCTCATTCTCGCATGATTAAGATATCTACACTTGACGATTTAGTGATCTAGATTATTGTCCCAGACTCCAAAACATGTGTGAGATGCATCTGAACTTAGGAGGGGGTTTCCCTTCAGGTATCCCCTACATGTTCTTGCACCAATATTTGATTCAAAAGATATATCTCCACTTGTTTATTCTCTGGATGTTGGGCCTAAGAAACCCCTTATATTCTTGGGTGTTGAAGGACATTCCCCTATCAACATCAACACCTTCATTATAGGGGTTAGTCCTATGTAGCATAGTCAATATCCACATCCTTGATGGGTTACCTTGGACCAAGCTGAGAGATTCAACATTTCTCTTAGACTTGGTATGAT
>SNQJ01S0049046.1:9942-24558 GCA_010110895.2 Picea sitchensis | reverse complement strand
GAACAAAACCACATTTGTTTTAGGTATTTCATCATATTTATCAAGTTTGGGATCCCAACCACCTTTCTCCCTTCAAAATGGGCTTCCTTGGAAATTTGGGGCCAAAAAGGTAATTTTTGGCCAATGCAGAAAACATACTTGTTTTTTAAATTCGCCAAAACTGGAACTGGCAGTAGTTCCTATTTTCCCAACACAAAAACCACCCCTAATTAATTAATTATACCTCAAAAATTGGCTAGGGATTCCCTTAGGGCCATTAATGACATAAACTAAAATGGTACTCCACAGAAAAGGACAAGTAGGGTTAGTCCACCAACTTGAAAGTCATAAATCCAAATTATAATAGTCGGTTTACCCACAATGCTATTATATCGCTATAAGGAGAGTCATCATCTATCTTTGACTTGTTTGTCTCTCACATGATCAAATTTATCTCATTCTCGCATGATTAAGAATTCTACACTTGATGATTTAGTGATCTAGATTATTGTCCCAGACTCCAAAACATGTGTGCGATGCACTTGAACTTAGGAGGGGGTTTCCCTTTAGTTATCCCCTACATGTTCTTGCACCAACATTTGATTCAAAAGATATATCTCCACTTGTTTATTCTCTGGATGTTGGGCCTAAGAAACCCCTTCTATTCTTGGGTGTTGAAGGACTTTCCCCTATCAACATCAACACCTTCATTATAGGGGTTAGTCCTATGTAGAATAGTCAATATCCACATCCTTGATGTGTTACCTTGGACCAAGCTGAGAGATTCAACATTTCTCTTAGACTTGGTATGATCTCATGTGCTCGACTTCAACTCATCATTGCACCATTGATATTTGTACATATATCCATGATCTATCCTAAGATGGAGTTCCTCGGATTTGATTAGCTCAATTTCGTTATTCTTAGTACCCTCAGTTTGAGATTCACTTCAATTATCTCATTTCAGATCCTTGTATCCCATTTCCTATTCAATAAGTATTATTAGGTTGTTTCCATCCCCCTCCTCTAAGGGAGGGGCCATTAGTTCCTATGTACCCAAATCAACAATAGTTATGATGTATACCATACACTTTTGATCCAAGCATACATATATGAGATTGTTATATCATTGTATTGTACTCTATCTCTCCATTTCCGATATCATATTTTATTTACAACAACATATATTAAATTATATTTCTATTCTAGAAAGTTATATTGTTTAAATTCAATAATTTTGGTTGGACTATTTCTTGGAAGTTAAAGCATTAACAATTATCATTCTCATGTTCTGAGAGGTACATGTCAGAATGGTGTTTTATTGATTTTAATATTCATTAGATACCCTATATTCTTTTCTACTTATTGTTCTTTATAGAACTAAAAATAAAATACAATAAAACATTTAAAGTTCATCGAAATCCTGCGGGGACATTAATCCAAAGGGTTCTTCCATACCAAATAGGGAGAGTCTAATTGGGAGATGTGTTCTTAAACATTGTTAATAATCAAAAGTGGAACCAACCCTTGTTAGCATGAGAGTCCTTGGCATTTCTTGGGAAAATGCACAATTTACCCAAACATATTGAGCGGTTATTGCCAAAATTTGATCTTAGTTTATTTGATCCTCTCGAAGATCATACTAAAAAAATTATAATGGAAATTAGATTGATGAATATACAAGATGAGGTCATACTGTGTAGGTTATTCCATTACACTTTTGAAAACAAAGTCTCCACTTGTTATTTTAATCTACTAGTTGGATCAATAACAAGCTCGACTGATTTTCAAAAAGCCTTCTTGGATAAATTTGAGAAAGAGATCACTGCATGAGACTTAATGACTGAATTGTTGTCAATGGTTATGAGTCCTAAAGAAATATTCAAGGACTGCAATTAAATATTCACAACAATCATCATAAATTTAATCTTGATATTGAACTTTCTCAAGAACTTGAAATAGAAGTTTATGCAAATCCCTTAACCGTCCCATTTCCATGTTCATCAAATGAGAAGGAAATAATAATTTAGCTCTAAACTTTGAAGAGGATAAGAAAGTGTAACTTGAAATTGTAGGATGTAAGGAAAGTCATGAAACTTTTTTTAAGGAATAGAGTGTGGAACTAAAGAAAAGTGTAATCTTGACTAGACCACAACCAAAAGCTATTCCATAAGGAAAATAAAAAGATTCCATGGATATGGATAGCTTACAGTTAATGATTAAACATTTAACAAATGATATCATAGATATTAATGGGAATTTTGGAGAAGGTACGTCAACACAACATCCATACTGACCATTTTATAGAAGACTTGTACCTCTAATTCCTATTGAACCCCACCTACAAATTTGAGTATTAACCTAGAGGGGGTAGCTATGGAAATATTTTTTAATTACCATCAAGCTAATCATTCCAAAAAAAACTTTTTTGCAATGGATAAATGCTATGAACTTGCTTTCCAACTATCTTTTGGATGAATTTATTCAAATAGAAGAATCTAGTTATCAATTAGATGGAGAAATATAATAAGAGGAGGAGGAACAACCTAGTGAAATAACCACGGTTCTATGGGACTTGTTTCTTGGCTTTAATTGGATGAAGAAGATGAAGTCAACCATGTTGACTAGAGTGGATCAACCATTAAGTTCATATGAACTCTAAGGGAAAAAATGCATTAAGTTTAAAATCTACATAATACAAGTTAGAGAATGGAATCCTTTCTAAAAAAACTATGATGGTTTTCTATTATGATGTATAGAAAAGGAAGATGTAAACAATGTTTTGAAGAATCTCCATGTTGGGCTATCTTAAGGTCATTTTTTTATTTTTATTTTTTTTTGGTTGTTGTTGGGAGAAACCACCACTCACATGATTATGAGAGTGGGTTACTTTTAACTTACTCTCTTCAAGATTCTCATGCTTATATGTGTAAGTGTAAGATTTGTGGACTAAGAGTGAGAAGAGAGAAAAAAACATCCATACCATTGCAACATATTTTGATTGACAAACTTTTAGAACAATGGGGATTTTGTGTTATTAGATATATCAAACTACACTCATCTAAGCGTCACAAGTACATATTGACTTCTAATAATTACTTTACCAAGTGGATTGAAGTTGTGCCATTAATACACACAAATGAAAAGGAAAAAAATTAGTTTCTTAAAGAACATTTCATTACTAGGTTTGATAATCCTTTGGTTATCATATTTCAAAAAGATTATTATTTGTCTTATTCACAACTATTTGAGTTCACTTTGGATAAAGGAATAATTCTACATTATTTACATAACTACTACCTGCAAGGAAATGGAGTGGTTGAATCAACTGACAAGAATCTAATTCACATTATAAGGAAGATAATAATGGAAAACCATAATAATTGACATAACTATTTACCTAATTCTTTATGGGAAGACAGAGTAAAAACTAAGGGATAATTATGTACATATCCATATTACTTCGTGTTGGCCCTCGACCAAGTTTTGAGGAAATCTTGGTCAGGTTTGACCACCTTTTGGAATTCGACGCAGTGAACGAGGACCGGAAGATAGCTTGCAAGACTAAGTGCAAGTAGTTTTGGGTGGCTCTGTGCAACGGATTGTGTATGTAAGGTTCGGTGCTAAATGGAGAAATTGGCTTTGTGCTATGACCTAGTTTTGGGAAGGAGGATCTGGTGCTTAGTGCGCAGATCTCTTGTCCTCTGCAAAGATTGGCTATGTGTCTTAGTGCACATGAGTAGATGAATGTAAGATATTGAAGAATAATAAAGAAGACGAAGTAGTTGCTGGACGTAGCCCCACACCAGGGTGAACCACATATATCGTGTGGCTTTGGTGTGATTAGTGCTATGTTGTGTTTGTCATTTATTTACTTAGTGCTTTTGTTATGTATATAGGATAGATCTGATGTTTCTTAGTGCTTCACTTGTGTTTTATGAATGAATGATAGATCTAACTCTCTGTTGTGTGGTTGAAGTGCTTAATCTTTATTGTTATTACGTCAATCTATCTTAGGGTTTTGTTCTGGGATGTTAATGAAGCTAATGAGTTAATGCATATCATCTCCTAAGTGTTATTAAAGTACTTGCGAAGTGTTGTAATCATAGATTTGTGTCCTAGCTTGGTTACAGACACCTGAGTCTTGTAACCCCCCCCCTTGTCTACCTCGGGAGAGACTTCGGCTGCTTCGCAGGTGTTGCCAAAAGGGCCTATAGTTAGGGTTTTGTTGGTGCATTGTTGAAGTGTTGAACCCTGGGTCTGCCCCTGTGACAACAAATGGCTCTGTTGTTGGGACCTGAAACTATGATTGCTGGGAATTGAATTAAAGAGAAGCTTTGTGCGTAGATATGTTGTTGTAGTGTGCAATATTATACTTGACTTGGGAAGCTCTATGCTAAGAAAGAAACCCGATCTGAAGAAAAGAGGTAAGATGTTGAAATAGCTAAATCTTTGTGCTTTGATAAGAGTAAGATAAGTGAAGATTTTCATTTCAAAAGCATGAATTTAGGTATGTTTAATAGATTATGTCCTAGTCTGAAAGCTAGGGCGCAGTTGGAAGAAAGAGTTGATCTGAATAAATTTGACATAAATAAAGAAAGATATGTTCCCTATGCATAGAAATAATTTTTGGACTAATAAATGGATGCAGGAACCTAGAAAGAACTTTTGCCGATTGCAGGTCTAGCACTGTGATACTAGTGCACAGTATAGGAGAAGTTGGGGAACTTACAAGAGAAAGAGAGGACTGACACTATGTTTTAACTGCAGAAGGCCGAGACATCTTGTTAATGAATGAACTAGTACATGACCTATTTGTCTTTGTTGTAAAATTGTTGGTCATGAAGCTGAGGATTGTCCAAGGATGATTGTTAAAGTCAAACAAATGAACATGAGAAAAGAAAACTATTAAGGAAGTCAAGATAATAAGAGAATGTTAGAGAATCATCAAGAGAATGAGTCATAAAAAGCTCAGACTATGTTATCACAATTGAAAGAAATGATGAATGATCACAAAGATATCAGTTTACCAGAGATCTTGATGGTAAAACAATGCATAAGTGAAAGAATAGAAGACTTCAACATAGACTGTGTCTTGGATGAAGAAACACAAGTGAATATTATGACAGAAGAAACTTGGGAAATTTTGGGAAAGCCTTTTGTGGTACCTTCATTGGGGGGAATAGGCTTGTTTAAAGGAAAGATGATAACCCTATGTGGAAGAGTTACTAATGTACCTATTATTGTTCATGGAACATCGACTGAAGAGGAATTTGAAGTCATTAAGTTTGTTGAGAATAACGCCTCGTTCCCACTTTTGTTAGGAAATACTTGGATCGAGAAAGATCAAAGCAGAAGGAAAGAAGAGGAAGAAGCTGCAGAAAAGAAAAAGAAAGAACTAAGGGATCTCATAGCCAAAAAAATAGATCGACTAATTGAAGAATGATAGGATAAGTCGAAGCAACAGAAGGCAAACGAATTAGCTAGAAAGATTGAAAGAAAGCAAGAAGGTTTGAAGGACCCATCCATGCAAGAAAGAAGTATACCCACCTCGGAATTAATAAAATAAGAGGTATTAACTTCGAACCCTTTGAGAGAACATCAACAATGAAAAATCACTACGCTAGGAGAAGATAAGAATAAAAATGGAAAGAGAATTCCAAAAACAATTAGAGAGACTCAGATCACATGAAAGAATGCAAGGAAGCTAAGTAAGAAGAAAGACAGGTTGGAAAAGATACAGGGAGTTACAGAGAAAAAATGGAAGACTTCGCAGGAGGCAGGTTTGCAAGATTTGAACCTCACTGAAACATCATAACCACGCAGAATGGGACTTCGCCCTGGTAAATCTATATGACCGTTGGAGGTGCCCCAACCGTTAGAACGATGCTCCAGAATGGCTAGGAAACACATTTATGGGTGGATAGACCTCCGTTGGACATTGAGACCATGCCATGTGGGACATATTTGCATTGATAAAAGAACTTATGCCTGTTGGAGGAATCTGTTACGACGCTCAATTATTTAACCCATCAGACGCTATGTCGAGACCATTTTTTGCCACTCATGATTATTTGAGACAAGAATACAAGTGATTGTGTGTCGATCTTTTCTATCAAACGTTGTTTTCCATTTTTTCACTTATCCATTAAACTACCCTGACCTATCTGTTTAACAGTGAGAATGTTGGGCGAACGCACTGAATTAGAAAAGTCCGTTGAGGAGGTTCTTAAGAAGTTTATGGCTGATAAATCTGTGTCTGAAGGAGTTCAGGCATCGTCAACCAGGGGACTCCAGGATTCCCCTTCGACTGGACATCGTTCGAGCCGTGTCAACCCCACGACTTAGCAGTGAAGTAACCATCACGAAGACATGGCGAATGCGAAGCAGATCCCGTCGATATTACCATATTATATCCCACCCTTGACTGGTGAGATTAACCATGACAACATCCCATGGGACTTCGAGTACACTTTGATCACCATGTACATCCCGAAAGGAATACGCGTAGTTGTGAGTCAATTGGGACAGATCCCACTACTGAAGAATAATGACTTCAACCTTGGAGATAGAAAGAACTATGCTATGCTTGCACCTCATAGATACCTGATGAAGTCAATTGGGAAGAAGCCTCACATTATCTCCCAGCCATGGATTAAGGAACTGGCGCAACCCACTATGCTCAATGCGATTAATATTCCCCATTTCAGCCGACACCAGGAGGTTAATGCTTGAGTTAAAATCCTCTTGTCGTGCTACCATGGCGGATACCTAAGGCTCAACCAACGGATTACTATGGATCCAGTGATGATCCACTTGATTATAGGATTAAGCATGAAGGGACATGAACCTCAACAATTTTACCCAGGGAAGGCCTCAAACCACTCCCTAGCACAACACATTAAGGAAGAATATGGCGAAGTTGAAAAGGGAAAGTGAGGCTACAAGGTATCCTCTATCTAGTATGGTGTAGTGTGCCTCACTACCAACTCATAGCTTGCAAGCTTGTAAGAAAGAATCACCCCACACAAGTCATCGGGTTCATGGTGGACCTCGTAGGAAATTGTGTGGAGGGAATGCAAATGAATTGGGCGAGTTACCTTGTCAATGAGCTCGATAAAGATTGTTGTGAAGCTCAGGTTCAGGGATACGAGTTCCACTTTAGTTGAGTTCTCATATTTATTTCATTTTTCGCTTGGAAAATGCCGGAAGGAGCCACCTTCCCGGAGTTTGAACCATCTGAGTCGTTGGCCACTAGGTTCTCTACCTTGTGGTACACCAATGATATTTCAAAGCAATGGAATTCGAACATTGTGTCCATGTCTATTATCAGCAACTGAAGTTTTCCATTGAAGCCTTTACATGCATGACACCGTGCACCTTGCACCAGTATCGACCTTTTACGAAGTTCCGCACAAAACGACATTTTATATATATCACTACGCGCAGGGATGAGAGAAAGGAGGAGTTACAATCATATTACAATATAACAAATGAATAAATGGAGCATATCACAAAGGAATGGTCAGAGGAGTTCCTTGTACTGGTCAATGATGAAGAACTCTCCGACCTCAACATCATAGGAAGCCCCTTGGTCACCCGGGTTGAGCATGTTGTACAATCTAGTGAGAAGAAGAAAAAGAAAAAGGAGGAAGTCTAGAATATAGATACTGATGAGGAAGAGAATGCCTCTAAAGGAAATGGATTCATCTTGATAGGAGTAGGATACGAAGTAAATGGACAAGGAGGAGGGGATGAAGGAGAAAAGAAAGGAGAAGACGAAGCTACACCGTCGAAAGATCCCCTTACTGAAACTGTAACTTCATATAAGAGGAATGTTTCTCCCCAGAAACCTTTGACAATAAGTAAGACCCACGCTAGTAAGTCCCATATGGAGGCCACACTCACAGAAGATGATATTAGTCTATTCCATAGAGTGATGGAGGATGCGTCTGAAGATATCTTGTAGAGATATGGAGTGAAGAATGAAGAGTTGTATGAAAGGGTCGAAAAGGAGATGAAGGAAATACAACAATTCCTTCAATTGAGTTGCGCAGTACCCACTGTGTCATGTTCATCACATGTTGCAGAATTGGGGGATGAGCCTGCCCAATTAAGAAGACTTGCAGATGTGATAGAGGCTTGACTTCATAAAGTCCAAGAAGAAAAGGAGAAGGCTATATAAGCCATGAAACAAGAGAAAGAGGAAGTCTTAGAGAAAATACAGGTTGCGCGGTACCGTGTAACCACCTATGAAAATGAGAGAGATGAGTTCTAAGTGATGCTTGAGGAGGACAAAGCAAAGATATAGAGAGAAAAGGACTAGCTACTCGCGGAGCAGACTGTGGTCAAAGAAGCAGTGAATAAAACACTTTTCTCTGTGCCTGGATTGGCACAGGAGGAACAAGAATCAATTGAGATCCAAGTGACGAAGCTCGCTGAGGTCATCCAATAGCTTCAAGCAAGGATAACAGAGTTGGATATCCAAGAAGTACCGATCACTCCACAGGAAGTGCAAGATCAGAGGGAGGAAGTCGATAAGAGAGAAGTTGGAAGGATCAGAGCCCTGACTTCAGAATGAAAAAAACTGAGCGAAAAAAGTGCACAAACTTATGAATGCCTTACAGAAGATCCAAAGCTAAGGAAACTAGAAGCGTAGTTACAAGAGGCACAACAATAGGCACTGTCAATACAAGCGCATATGAAGCTACTCACTACAGTCGAGAGAATGAAAAGATCACAAGAACAATGTGCAGTACAACAACAGATTAATTCCATCCAGGGCAGAGTAATGGAATTCATGAAGAAGCTGCAAACTCTACAGGATGAGGCCTATAAGGTGTTTGAATAAATCAAAGGCCAAGTCTCGCAACTAGACCAAGTGCTTGTGAAAGTGGAACAACGCCTAGAAGGGCCTGTTACAGAGAAAATGATCCAAGAGCTCATTGAGCAGGAGGCTCAGGGGAAGCAACAATTAGAGGCAGATTGAGTGAATCTCAAGGCCTTCGAAGAAGCATTACCTAGACCTGAGTAACTCGGGATGAGTCACATGCGAGTGTTTGGGGCCCATTGGTCCTCGACCAAGTTTTGAGGAAATCTTTGTCAGGGTTGAACACCTTTTGGACTTCGACGCAGTGATCGAGGAAGGAGCGTTGAGGCGGAGCTAAGATCGCAAATATCACTTGTTTTGTGGGCTAAGTGGACCCAACAAGGGGTTCAATAAGGTTTTTGTAATGGGTTATGGGATGTCGGCCCATGGGTTTACCCATGTTTAGGCCTTTTTATAAGGAAATGTAAAAGTATAAATAGGTAAGAATGTATGGTAGAAGTAGAGAAGCAGAAAATATCTTGCAAGGCTAAGTGAAATTAGTTTTGGGTGGCTCTATGCAACAAATTGTGTATGTAAGGCTCAATTCTAAATAGAGAAGTTGGCTTTGTTGTGACCTAGTTTTGGGAAGGAGGATCTGGTGCTCAATGCATAGATCTCTTATCCTTTGCGAAGCTTGGCTATGTGGCTTAGTGCACAGGAGAAAATGAATGTAATATACTGATGAATATAAAGAAGACAAAGAAGTTGGTGGACGTAGCCCCACACAGAGGTGAACCGCGTATATCTTGTGTTTTTAGTGTGCTTAGTGCTATGTTGTGTTTGTCATTTATTTTCTTAGTGATTTTGTTATGTATAATGGATAGATATGATGTTGCTTAGTGTTTCACTTTTGTTTTATGAATGAATGCTAGATCTAACTCTGTGTTGTGTGGTTGAATTGCTTAATATATAGTGTTATTGCATCGATCTATCTTAGGGATTTGTTATGCGATGTTAATGAAGCTAATGAGTTAATGCATATCATCTACTAAGTGTTATTAAAGTACTTGGGAAGTGTTGTAATCACATATATGTTTCCCATCTTGGTTACATACACCTAAGTCCTGTAACCCCCCCTTCCTCTACCTCGGGTGACACTTCGCCTACTTCGCAAGTGTTGTTGAAAGGGCCAGTAATTACGGTTTTGTTGGTGCATTGTTGAAGCGCTGAACCCTGGGTCTGACCTTGTGCCAACACTTCGTGCATGTGTAGGAATAAATTTTACCACCAAATTTGTTACTACCTTCATTATATCTTTCCCAATATTCTAGAGGTCATCCTTCCATTATTTTCCAAAACATGATCGATACATTTCTTATGTTGGAGGAGGAAAGGGAGAAAAATAAAAATATCTTCTCACTATAAAATAATTAAGAAATGGTTTGGTAATAATGCTAATCATAATAATTTTGAAATAAGTGACTTGGTTTTGAAACGGGATAGAATCAATGAACCAAAAGGAAACCACACTAATATTCAAAACTTGTGGCTGAGTCCTTTTCAAATTGCTAAGAAAATATGAACTATTACATATAGGTTGTAAATTTTAGAGAGATCTAGATTCCCTCCCTATTAATGAATAGATGCTTAAGAAATAATTCACTTGATTGTTCTCAAAGGATATTAGTTGTATATAATTAGTTAATAGTTTTCTTNTTTGTTACTACCTTCATTATATCTTTCCCAATATTCTAGAGGTCATCCTTCCATTATTTTCCAAAACATGATCGATACATTTCTTATGTTGGAGGAGGAAAGGGAGAAAAATAAAAATATCTTCTCACTATAAAATAATTAAGAAATGGTTTGGTAATAATGCTAATCATAATAATTTTGAAATAAGTGACTTGGTTTTGAAACGGGATAGAATCAATGAACCAAAAGGAAACCACACTAATATTCAAAACTTGTGGCTGAGTCCTTTTCAAATTGCTAAGAAAATATGAACTATTACATATAGGTTGTAAATTTTAGAGAGATCTAGATTCCCTCCCTATTAATGAATAGATGCTTAAGAAATAATTCACTTGATTGTTCTCAAAGGATATTAGTTGTATATAATTAGTTAATAGTTTTCTTTAAAAAAAAAGTGAGTTTGAATTGAGTCCTTTTCCGTACCTTACTTTATTCTTATTGATCAAAATTAAAGTGGCTTAGTTATGGTCAAGCTTGAGAGTAGGACGTACTTCATATTTTCTCTTCTATCAAACTTCAGAAATATTCGATACTCTATTGTTAAAGTATTTGGTTAAATTCAATGGAGAATGCTTAATTACAATTATGACTATGTATGTTGACTTAAGTTAGGATGTGAGTATGACAAAAGACACTTTACCTAGGATGGAAGATATTAACATAAAAATTCCGTTTTCATTTGTTTAAAAAAGATGGCATCCTCTAAGTTGATAAATCTATTGATCCACCCTCTTCTATTCTAGAAAATGTAAAATATGAGAGAAAGAGAAAGGGAGAGTATTTTTAAAAGATTAAATTATTTACATAGAATATGATTTATCTTTAATGGAATATGATTTAACTAATGGTGGAACATATTTAATGAGGAAATGCACATAACTTCATTGGAGCTATGAACATTTACTAGTAGTGGAGCAAAATCTATGACGTAGGGGTGACTTTGTCAATGCTATCGACACTTACAGAAAATATAGCAATGCCAAAAGAATGATAAAGTATGATAGAGAATTGAATAAATAAATCTCAAATAGTGAAATGGTAGCCCAAATTTTTAATTCTCATTTTAGTTCTATGACATGCTTCAAATAAAGTTAACTTTTCATTATCTTTGGTTTATTTACTAAGTAATTCAATTCAAAGTATTATCTTTGGTTTATTTACTAAGTAATTCAATTCAAAGTAAAGAAGAAAATATGAATTTGATTTGAAGACAAAGGTATGGATGATTATTTATTTTTAATTTTTTCTCTAACTTATAATTAGAATTGAGTTTGGTTTTTAATCAAAGGAAAAAGATGCATAGATTTTGAACTGACCCAATAAATTGTCATTTGTTGAGACCTCAACATAGTAAAATTCAATTTTTTGGGGGCACCACCTTTGTTTCTCCTCCTTGAATTATATTTTTCTTTTCAAGTTTGATGAAATTTTATTCAAATAAGACAAAAAAATGAGTTGGTTATTCAACTATCCAAACCAACAAATGAACTAGTACACCCCATATTTAAAGATTTAGAGAGGAGTACTATCTCGGCATACTACCTCTAAGAGACATTGCAATGATATATGTATATGACTTGGTGTTTACCAACATTAGGAGGTCACATTCACATACAATTGTTGTTAGTACCCCAATTATTCCATGTTTAGAAGCTATTATTTTCATTATCCAAAGATGATAGGAAGATAAATTTTATCCCCTATAACATATACATAGGGACATAGGGGATAATGAACTCTAAACAAGCCATGATCCTCTATGATTGGTTTCAAGCATAATATTACGGTTTCAGTAAAATAGCCTTGTGCCCATGAACAATGGGATCACAAGATATTGTACAAGAATGTAGTTACATGAGGAAGTGCTTCTATTTCTTAAATCGAAATATTTTATTTCCACTTAAGGCATACAATTTGATGAACAAATGGAGAGAACAAAATTGAATTTGGAGGAAGTTAACATGTTATTGAAGAAGGAAGATGAATACAATATCATAGTGGAAGAGGAAAAATACAAACAAGAAGGAGCGCATATAATCAAATCTAAGGAAGAAAGAGGAGGAAGAGAAGAGAGACTAAAAGAAAAATCTAAGAAACTGAGGAAAGAAGAAGAACTAAAAATCAAAGAGGAAATATTAAACGTTGAGACAGATATATTGGAGGTAGAGGAAAGAGAAACACTAGCAACAACTAAATTGGAGAAGAAACTGGAAAATGTGAGAGTTAAACAAGAAACAATATAAAAAAATGGAAAAGGATTGAGAGGAGGATGAAATAGACCAATAATGAAATCAACGGAAGTAATATACAAGAGAATCATTTAATTAACCAACAAAATAAATTGGGCCACATCTAAGTAGTTTTATTGATCTCACCAGATAAGATTTAGTTGTCCCAAAACATATTACAGATTAAGGTAAAGAGATCAAGGATAAATGAATTGAGATGGAGAAAATAGATACACCCAGTAGCTTAAATAATACCTTATCCTAGGGATACCAGTTCATACTAAACCCCATTCAAAACGTTGCATAATTATAATTAATAACATACAACAAGAAAAGAAAAACCATAGCTAAGAAAACATAGAGAAGAAAAAGAATAGACTTGGACAATATTTTTATATGCACAATGGAAGAACAAGAATAAATTCAAGGATATAATATAGTAGCATGAAGTAGAAGTATGACGTGTATCATCTACCAAAAAATGGAATCTTTAAAATTTTCTCAAAGAGGAAGTGAAAAAAACCACTCAATTAAAATGTGCACTCCCTAAAATAGATAAATGTGTTAACATGTTTAATAGGGAACTGACAATTCAGAAAGCTCCCCAAAGACAAAATACTTTATCACATGATAATTCATGTAATCTATTTTTTGAACACTCGGAAAAGTATGATAGAGAAGTAGTTATATCGTAGACAAACCCTAATTCACCTAAGGGTTATGTTAAAAGTGGTTATTATAATCAAAATTTAAATTCTATATATATGTATATATATATGAGAGGTTAGGAAGCTAGATGGGATTTTTGATAGTAAAATGTTTGAATGATTATTGTAAGAGAACTATTATATTACATTTATTAATGAACAATCCAATCATTGGCCAAATTGAATTTGACTGAAGAATTTAGTATATGTGAATTAAATTCTATGTACTTTGAGTATTTCATTTTACGCACTTGTGATATATGATTGATTACAATATAATTTATGCATATGGATTATTGACACTAGTTTTGTTACTCGATGCAGGCTTGATGATGATTTCTAATCCAACTCACATAAGGAGTGAAGGGGCCATGCACATAAACCAGACATTTGAGGGAGAGGTGTGACAGTGTCCCTGTCACAGCCTACTAGAACTCCCACCGTGACCTGAAGTTTAGTTTAGAAATTAACTAGTTCGAGAGGTCCACGATGTCATGAGGGAGGACTGGGACAGTCGCTCACGAATAATTCTAAGGGGCGCGCAATAAGGAAGAATCCTTATTCCTTATAAGCCTTTAGTCTCTCACAAGGTTGATCGAGTGGAGTGTTGACTCCAAGGGTCGGACGAACTTTCAAAACTAGTCAAAGAAGACTGTTTCACTTTTGTTTTATGAATGAATGCTAGATCTAACTCTATGTTGTGTGGTTGAATTGCTTAATATTTAGTGTTACTGCATCGATCTATCTTAGGGTTTTGTTATGCGATGTTAATGAAGCTAATGAGTTAATGCATATCATCTACTAAGTGTTATTAAAGTACTTGTGAAGTGTTGTAATCACATATATGTTTCCCATCTTGGTTACATACACCTGAGTCCTGTAACCCCCCCTTCCTCTACCTCGGGTGACACTTCGCCTACTTCGCAAGTGTTGTTGAAAGGGCCAATAATTAGGGTTTTGTTGGTGCATTGTTGAAGCGTTGAACCCTGGGTCTAACCTTGTGCCAACACTTCGTGCATGTGTAGGAATAAATTTTACCACCAACTTTGTTACTACCTTCATTATATCTTTCCCAATATTCTAGAGGTCATCCTTCCATTATTTTCCAAAACATGATCGATACATTTCTTATGTTGGA
>SNQJ01S0049045.1:152722-163323 GCA_010110895.2 Picea sitchensis | reverse complement strand
TTTTCCATTCTTTTTCATTTCTTCCTGTGTCTTAGATTCCCACCAAATAAGTGTTGAACCGTCTAATCTTAATGAAGCTAACTGAATTTTGGTTTCATCATCTTGAATCTTTTGTATTCTAGAATAGACTTCAATTTGACGTATCCCGTTATCTAACTTTTTAGTGTTAACTTCTCCATTATAAAGTGGCAACTCAAATTTTATATCAAGATTTAATGAAGGAATTTGTGAAGGAGTTTTACCATGCCCATTGGGAAGATGTTTCAAACTGGTAGAAGAAGAAGAAGAAGATGATGATGGAGGAGAGGGTGGTGGAGAAGCACCATTCCCTCCATCTTTGCCTGGAGTCTTGTCACCACCACCTCCCTTATGCATTGAAGGGTTAGAGCCTTCACCCTGCGACATCATGTTCCATTCCATCATGACCTTCATCATATCTCTCAACTGTATGATAGTCTGCCTGAAATCTTCCTCTTCAGCCGAAACATGTTCATGGTCTTCTGCATGAGCCATGCTTGGTGAATATCTCTCTGCAACTTGCGGAGAATGAAACTGCTTCCTCCTTGTCAGATAAGAACTTGGATCCACAAGTTGACCTTCTCCTCTTGTGAGTTTCAACCTTGTGAGCATCAGAAACAAAACTTGCAAACAATCAAGTCTTCAAAACCAGTGCTCTGATACCAACTTGATCTAAAATTTGAAGAAGACTTGAAAAACTTGAATAATTATTGCAAGTGAAATGTTATGTGTTTAAAGCAACAGGATCAATTTGCAACACATAATAAAGGATTACTTATGTAAATTACACATAGACAACAGCATAAATATTGAACATAAACACATATGCACAACAATTGATAAAGGAGTTCACCCCTCTTCTGGGCTACATCTCCTGGTCCAGCTTCCAATGGATCATTATTATTAATTGATCAAAAGTTCTCAAAAACATGTCTTACAATGCTCAAATTGACAAAACGACTGCTCCAATGGCTTCCCAGCGTCCCAAAACCCCTGTCTGGGCTCTTTCGACGCCTCAATCGGTCGAAAAATGAGAAAGATAGGTCTCCTGGAAGTCTCCTTCTCCAAACTTGTTGTCTCTGGTTCTACAATTTGTACCCCCCTTCAACGAACCTGGCTCTCACGCTCTTTTAAGTGTAAAAACCCAGCACCCGGTGCAAACACGCCAACGGTGCAAACCGTAGAACGGTTAAGGTGCCTCCAGCCCCTAACCGCCTCGACACCTGGGCATATGGCCATATGACCTCACGCGTTGGAAAATGGTGGTTATACCCGTTATAACCGTGCAACTTCCGGGTTGGGGTCACATGTGGTTTCAAACCCGTGCCAACATTTAACACACGGTTATATGAAACCACGGGTCTTGGTTTCAAACCCCACGCCAATCATTTAACACACAATTATATATATATATATACAATGCAATACATTGAAATACAATGCAATACAATGCAATGCAATGCGCACACGCCAAACGGTTGGGCTATATGTTATATGTTGGGTCATATGTAATACAAAACAACCATGGGTCGGGGCTTAGCCCCGGCCCGACCCCCCGCCCGATATACAACACCGTAAACATAAATAAATGTGAACTCATATCCATTACAAGGAACATACGGTGGCCTATTAGCCGGGCGGTCGTGCGAAGGTGTTATAATGGGGGGAGGTCCAGGGGTCAAACCCCATGGACTCCCAATATACTTTTATACAACCAAATAAACCAATAATGAGGGGGACACGTGGCACCCAGGGATTGGGCCACGTGTCCTCATATTACTTGCCACCAACCAGACACGTGTCACCACTCGATTCGCCAGCAACCAAGCAATAAAAAACTGCCATGTCATCACCGTACGGCCTGTATGGTCCTACCACGTCACCGTACGGACTATACGGACTGTACAGACAGGTACAGTCAGCATCCAAAAATTTTACCTGCTTGGCTTGGTGAACAGATCGCGATATCTCCTCCATACAGACTCCGTTTGAGAAAGTAAATATACCACTGGAATCAAGAAGATGAGACAGACGCAATGGCACTTTTTTTGTCGCATTCCGAGCACTTTGAAAATTGAGAAAAATTTGATCCCCTGATCAGCTATCCATCATAATCATGGGAATGTTGTTGGGCCGTGGGACATCATTTGTACTAGGGGCAAGGGAGGGTGGGCTCTCTCTCTGTTTGAATATAACTTGTGCTCATTTTTCTTTTACCCTGCTGAAAGGGGAAATTGTTGGGAATCGGTCTTGTGGAGGGATGAAAGTAGCGCGCTGTTGGGACTGGCCACCCTAGTCCCTCCTGACAATCGTTCCCTACAATTCCCCCTTGCATTTGAGTCTTGGGAAAACTTGCTCTGTTTGTTTGACCCTCTTTTGGAATGGGGAGTGAATTTGTGTCTTGTGGCCCTCGGGTCGGACAACTTGTGCTTGTTTTTCCTTTTCTCCATCGGAAGGGGGAATTGTGGGGAATCAGTGTTTTGGAGGGATGAAAGCAGTGCGTTATTGGACTGGCCACCCTAGTCCCCCCTTGATCGTTGTTCCCTTCAAGTCCCCCTCTTGAGTTGAGGTCGTGGAAATCTTTCTCTTTTTGTTCGAGCCTCTTGTGTACGACGGGGGAGTGCATTTGTCTTGTTGGGTGGGAGGGTTGTTGTCATTTGCGGTGCTGTGTGCATCGTGGGATTTTCCATTCGTTGCATGGATGCCTTATCTAGAAAAGTGGGGGTTCATCGGTAATGTGAGGAAATGACTATCAGAAATGGATATCTCGACTCTTGTCATGATGAAGAACATAGCGAAATGCGATACTTAGTGTGAATTGCAGAATCCCATGAATCATCGAGTTTTTGAACGCAATTTGCGCCCGAGGCCTCGGTCGAGGGTGTTGGAGCCGCCCTTAATTTATTATAACCCTTCACAATTTTCAGTCTTTGATACTTGAGTTCTAAAGATGGCCTTTTGATTTTTCCTCCCTCGGGATTTTGAAAAATCCTACAAACTGGTCAAATAAGCAGCAGTGCTTTTTCTCCTTTTAAAACAAATCCGCCTTCGTAATAACGATCTGATCTTTTTGTTTTATTTCAGGATCTCGCAAGTCGGATACCTTAATTTTTTGATTTCTCACGTCCCGAGTCGCGAAACGTCGAACTCATGTTGAGTTTGCACTCTAGAAAGTAGTCAGAGTAAAGTTTTTAACTCAATGATTAGACGTCGTCGGGGTTTCGCGCCTTGGCGTTCGTCAAACTTAAATGTTTTTCCTTACAACCCTGAGAGCCGAGAACACGAGATACTTGTGGGTTAACCCTGGTCAAAAACTAAAAGCAAAAAGTTAACCATAGTTAAAATGGGTTTCGGTGCTTCGTCCCTTGGCGTTTTCTTTTCGAAAATCATGATGTCTAAAACTCCGACTCACGAATCCGCTATGTGGTTATAGTATGATTAATTAGTCACCTGATCCAAGTTTTCTTAATCCTAATTAAGTCTTAATTATCACTATCTCGCAGTTTCGTGACTCGGCATACTAATCTCCCAAAATTTTATCTTCGAAGTTCCGAGTTGTGATACTGCGAGTAAAATGATTAGGAAATTAATCATGCCTTAAATCACAATTATTTTTTAAATTGAAATCGATACTCGCAGTCTCGCGAGTTGAAAACTTAAAATGTTAAAAAGAAATCCCCGATGCAGCGAAAAGCGAGAAGATTTTTTAACATTGCTATATTTCGAATATCTTAAAATATAACGAGTAAGGTCCCGTGCATCGAGGCTTACACACTTCCCGAGGTAACTTTTTGATTTTCATAATCCGACTGACTGTCAAACCGCCAAACATTTATGATATTTATGAAGAATTAGGGTGAATCTACGAATAAATAAGATCAGATTTTTACGCAATCAATTTGTTGTTAATTGCGATTGGACAGGCTTATTACGGAGAGTACAGAAGTTTCAAATATATACGGGAGTCTCATTTTTTTATAATGAAAACTTTTTTCATAAGCAAGCAGAGCTCGTCATTTTCCGAGTGAATTAACTTCTGCATGTATACGCAGGTTTATCGCAGAAGAGCGAAAACGCAAGATTCAGTCATGGCTCCGCGGAAAGCGACGAAGGCAAATGTCGAAGTTACAAGTCAGGGCTCAGACAATGTCTCCGATACTTCACCCCGAAGTATCGAATCAATTCCCGACTGGTCGCATGTGTCCAATGTTCTGCAGGCATAATTAGTTGATTACTAAGACGATTCTGACGACAACGAAAGAGACGATTTACACACCAAGTATAAGATAGTCGTCCAGTCCGGGATGCACAGAATAACAACTAGGCCCCGGTTGTTACCTTACTATGACATGATCCGCTGGGCTTTGGATCACGTAGACCTGCCCACCAGAACAATTATGAACAGTCAGCGAGTGACTATCGAAAATTTCTGGCCCGAGCATTTACAAAGCATGTATAAGTTGCCTTCCACATCTGAATATACATATGGTGCAGATTTCTTGGAAGAATTCAAGGAAAAAGAGAGCATTCAATACGACAAAACCATGCCTGGTTTGATCAAAGACTGGGTTTCGCGGTCAGCGAAATTCAGGGAAAATGAGCAGGGCATCTATTCTGTTTCTTCTTTGGAGACACAGTATAAGTATGTGGCCATGATGACATGTCGACTGTTCGGGCAAGAAGACACCTCGCATTTCTATATCTCTTGGGTGCCTCTCATATTTCGGGTCGCTGAAGGTTTCTCATTCAATTGGGCAAAGATGCTCTCAGACAGCTTGGCCAACAGGGTCATAGAGTATCGGGAGCAAAAGGCAAATGGGAAACCATCAGTGTTTTACATGTCGGCATATATCATGGATGCGATATGCTCCATGACGCCTTTTCCCTTGATGAGTTGGGCTTGGAATCCAACCCAAGAAAAACCAGTGCACGAATACCATGATAAATTATGGGAAAATAAAGCAAGAACGTTCCCATGTGAGATTTTCAATTGGGTGATGGTGCCCTTGCACATCACTATTTTTGGTCACCCGCCACCTCGCATATCGGATATCATTTCAATAGGTCTAAGCGGCATCACAGATTGGTATGTAGAAGCAGAGTTCTCATACATCAAAGTTTTCGGGGCTTCTGTTCCCCCTCATGCACTACCTTTGTTCATTCTTGATAAACTAGCTTGTCGAGAGGTTGCGTGGAAAACAGTAATCGGGGGCGTAAGCAAGGAACTCAAGGGCTATTCAAAGAAGGTATGGCCTTTTTTTCCCATTCGAATGAACTCATATTCTTTATTATATTTCGGGCATGCCAAAGCCGAGGCTGCTGCCCTGGAAGACCTAAAGTTGGCCTCCATTGAGATTAAAAAACATGATCCACAGAAGATTGTGAGTAATCATATGGCTCATGTTGGGCTTAAGAGATTCGAACACGAGAATTCCCCCTTGGACGACATTTTCCGAGGAGCGAGATCTTATGAAGAAGTGCTAGCCCAGATCCAATCGCTAGCACCCGAAGACACAACAGTTGTGTTAAGATTCCAGGAGCACAGGCGAAGATGTCTTCCCACTGTGTTGGGAGGTTTGGCCATTGCCGAGACAAAACATAAAAATGCTGAAGATTCTATAGAGGTAATATCTATCCCTAGACAACAGCCGGAAGAGGAGCAAACGAGTAATCTCGAAACAAAAGAAAAAACTCCAGACCCTCCAAGAAAACAGAGTTCGGAGACCGAAGGAAAAACTCCAGACCCTCCAAGCAAACATAGTTCGGAGGCTGAAGGTAAAACTCCAGACCCACCAAGAAAGGAGATAGTAGAGACTGAAAAAGAAACTCCAAATACTCCAAAAGAACAAAACCCTGTCAATACTCCAAAAGAATCAACAAAGCAAATAGGAAAACCCATCACCTCTGTCACACCCTTGCAGTCGGCACAGGGAGATGTTAGCAAGGGATGGATATTTGGTGAAGAACTGAGGCCTATAAGGGCAGAGGAAATCCCTCCTAACAAGTTCTTTTTTGACAAAAAGAGAAAAGCTGTAGTGAAGCGAGGATTTTATCAAGAGGGAGAGTCCACTGTTAAAAAATACAAAATCATGACAGATGGCAAGAACAAGAAAAGTGACCAGCTTGCTACTGAAATCGCTGGAACACTGGGCGCCTATGCTTCGACGAATCAATTCTCGGTTGGGCAGATGAATCACCAATTAAAAAGAAAAAATCGCCTCATCAGGACCCTCGAGGCCAGGTTGTCTACAGCTACAGAAAATGCCAAGGGCCAGGCCAACATAGAGATGGAATAGGCTAGATTGGCTGATAAAAATGAGATAGAAACGCTCAAAGTCAAGCTGGAGAAAGCACATTCAGTGATTCGAGATGGTCGGGTGCAGGCTGCTCAGCAGAGGAATATGATCACAGAGCTACAGGCTCGATTAGAGGTCGCTGGAAGCAGGGTGATCGACGTAGAGGGGTTTAAATCCCGAGCGATCGATATTCAGAGCAGGATCTCTTCAGTACAACAGAATCTGCTGGACAAAGTGGGAGAGATTCGAGAAGATTGCCTGTTGATGCATCATATTTTCGAGAATCTGACCGTCAGAGAAAGGAAATCCGAAGCTTCTCGGGTCGCCTTTCAAGAGGCAGTGATAGCTACTAACAACAGTTTTTCTGCGGTTTCTCCCGTACTCACCATTTCTGAACAAACTAGAGGTAACATTCTGTTAAAAGATTGGGAACATAATATTACCTTAAGCAAGGAACATGCCCAAAAAGTAACAAGTTCATTAGAAGAAGCCTTCAATACTATTGATGGTGAGCTACTAGGTATGGAAAGTGGAGGTGATTCAGAAACGTTAAGGAAAATGAATGTTGAACAAATTTCCCTCGACCTGAAAGAGAAGAATGAGAGAGATTCGACGAATATCTCCAAGATGGACAGGGTGGACATGGCTCAAGTTGACCAACACTTAATTCAACCTAGTGCACAACTAAGTGCCCTTGACATCGTTAATGCACAAATGGGAGATAAGCTGCCGCAGTTAGCCCGAGATTGCTATTTCGTCAAGGCCAGCTGTCAAGCGGAACCGTCGTAGCTTGTGTCCCAATTTGTGGAAAAATGCATCATGTGCACTGAAGGCGCGCAAAGACAAGCACCTAGCGCCATTTGAAAACAGGGTAGGAGAAAAGAGAGTGATTTCGCTCTTTTCGGTTGTAACTGAATTTGTGAAACCGCTGAGTTTTTGAACTGATCTGCCGAGTTGTATAAATATACCACAAAAAGAAGAAGAAAGGGCTGGACCTTTTTGGTATCGATTGTAATAGAGTTTTGCATTTGAAGAAGTTAATATACAAGCAATTTGAAGATTCCCGATTCCGTCCAGACTGTATTATCAAGTTTGCTTCTTTGTACTTCATGTTTCATTTCATTCCACTCATTTATAATTGATGTGCTTTGTTATAATTTAGTACGACCACTACTATAACAAAAGAATTCTGGTTTTTTGTCTCTGTCTATTGTCTTTCCTCTGCACCAGCTATCAACGGGTGTAAGACCAATTCGCATTTTCAGAATTCTACGTTATTTTTGCTATGTCAGTTATTTTCTCACTAATTTCCTCTTCTGCTTATATGTGATTTTTCTTTGACAAGAACCTCATGTTATACACAGCTAAATGTTTCTCTTTCGCATCACACTTTTATATTAAATTATAATGCAGTTACGAGAAAGGGACTTCTTTTGCAATCTTTATTTTGTTCAGAAAACGTAAAAATCTCTCTTTATTTCGACCAAATTGAAACAACACTGAAATCTCTCTTTAAATTATTTCCTACGATTACTGTTCCTCAATGACTGTACCTACAGCTACTCAACCTAATATTGAACCCGGACTATCTAATCAAACACATATTTCTTTAAATCTTTTCGATACAATCCTTAAAATTGCTAACACCTGGGAAGAGCTTGAGCGTTCATGGGCAGCCATTGAACAAGATATTACCACTCAGGAACAGTGGGAAGCTAGACAACGAGAACATAGAAATCCTCATTAGTTTCCTATACCGAAGGTTAACGTAATCCTCTCATCAATCTTTGACATACTTTCGGATGCCTTGACACTGTACGTTAAGCCTTAGTACAGACTCAGGAACAACATCTTTCTGGCGCCGTTGCCGGGGAGCGAAGTTACGAAATCTTTTCCCTGGGAAAACGACATTTATTTCGTTGAAAGTGCTACTCCTTGATAGTGAACATTGAGTACACACATTTTTAAGGCTTTTTCAATCTTTCACTTGGTGACTCAACTGAAACAAAAATTGGCTTCTGGTAGAAAGAGTACCAGACATAACCCATATGGCAAGCTGATTACGCTTGTTAATGATCCTGAAAATTTTTTAAGAGCGAGAGGCTCGTTTGAGTCAACCGCTGCAGTTTACAAGTCTAAAAACCCACCTTTAAAGAATAGATGTCATTCAGAACCTTCTACTTCATCCGGTCTCCTTTTTGATACCAAAGATCCGAAAACAAATTTCTCTGAATTTAGGAGTGAGACCCTTCAGACTTTTCCATCTATAGACAAGGGAAAGGGTCCTTTAGAAAGATCGTTGTCATTTGACATACCATCTCTTCTTCGACAGAATTCCCCAATCTCGCCTTATTCCAAAAAGTCTGTCACACACTCATTCTCTACACCCGAGTTGATGGCAGGAGTTGGAGGAGGTGGTGGAGGCGTTCCTGGTGGAGGAGGCGGAGGTCAAGGAAATGTTGTCCTTCCTCCCAGAGTGTTCGCGAAAGTGGCAGCAAGATATTCTCCCCTGGTTTTACCCGTCCCCCTCCATGATTTACCTGAAAACTACATCAAAAATCTTCCTAAGTTCACCAGGAAGGGAGATCTAACCGCAGCCGAGCATATAATTTTTTTTGACCAATTCGCAGACATTTGTGGTATCGAGCATGAAGATGTCTATTCAAGACTTCTTGTCCAGACCTTTGAAGGACCGGTCCAAACTTGGTTTCGGAGCTTACCCACAGCCTCTATTCTATCATATGACGCTCTGGAAGATGCCTTCCTAAGACAATGGGGAGAGCGAAAAGATCACTTATATTATCTTACCGAGTTTGGGTCTCTCAAGAAGAAGAAATCAGAAATGATTATGGCATTTATTCTGAGATTCAACAAACTATATAATAAGATTCCAGCTGCACTTAAACCCTCTGAACCCTTAGCCAAAGTGAGTTTCGCGGGAGCTTGCGAGAAAGAAGAGGAGCCACCCTAAATAGAATGCAAGACGATGCTGTCGAAATTGAATCTAATATGATGGCTTCAGGAAAATTAAAAGCCAAGGTCGAAACAGTCAACCGCGATAATAGACGCTATAGGGAACCAGCGAGTCCTTCAGGCTCGAATTGATACACTGATGACAGGGTAGATGACATGGCCCGAGTGATTAAAGAACTATCCAATAAAATTTCTAGGATGGAGTTGGAACAGGTTAGAGCTGATTCTTCAAATAAAAAGGATTTCAGGAGAAACCCGAATCCCCAAAATCAACAAAGACAAATCAAGAATGAAGATCAAAAAATACAAGCTCCACTAAAAAACGAAAATTTTATAGGAGCAAATGACCTCCAAGATTTCGGAGATTCGGAAGACGAAGTCGCGTGTTTCGATGATGAATGTTCGCAACCATTTTTGACCAGGGAAGACTATGAGAAATCTTTAATTACCCCTCAACTGTCTAACGAGGATGAAGAAGGTGATCATACTGACCTCGGCGTATCTCAACCAGAAACATAAATGATAGCCGCTGAGTTTCAACCCAAATACAATATGAGATCTAAAACTAAGACCACCTCAACTGACCAACCCAAGAGGATCCTCCAAAGGGGCCAAGCTCATGAACCCCCTTCGGAAGAGACCTTGTTACCCAACAACAAAACCAAGGTAGCCAAAACTCAAGGGTCCGAGGCAAAGAAAGTTGAAACTCAAACACTAGAAACCGAACCAGTAAATAAAGTTAGGACTTCAACTAACAACACAAGTGATAAGGCGATCCAGACAGGTGAGTCGGAAAGAAAAAATGTGGAAGTCGCAACCAAAGAAACAGATAAGGTAAATACATCTTTCATTCTTGAAAATGAGTTAAACAAAATTAAAATATCGATTCCTTTGGTAGAATTAGCAAAAAATCCTGCTTATCGGAAACAAATTGCCAAAGCGATGGGTGTCTACGATCTAGAGGGTCAGTCTGATGTTGCCCGTGAAAGTCAGTCTGATGTTATCAATCTGGAAGATGATAGACCTAACATCACCTTTGGTCCTCATTTTGAGGGATCCAAAGACAACGTCGCTCCTTTCTACATCACCCTGAATATTCATGATCAGTTACTTCATAACTGTATGTTAGACTCCGAGGCTTCACATAATGTTATGCCCAAAATTATAATGGAGAGGCTGGGTCTCCAGATCACTAGACCCTATGGAAATATATACTCCTTTGATTCAAGAAAGGTTAAATGTATGGGAATGATAAAAGATCTGGTAGTTACCCTAGCCCAGGTCCCGGTCAAGAGTATCCTGATGGATGTGGTT
>SNQJ01S0049045.1:126161-146196 GCA_010110895.2 Picea sitchensis | reverse complement strand
GGAGAGTACAGAAGTTTCAAATATATATGGGAGTCTCATTTTGTTATAATGAAAACTTTTTTCATAAGCAAGCAGAGCTCGTCATTTTCCGAGTGAATTAACTTCTGCATGTATACGCAGGTTTATCGCAGAAGAGTGAAAACGCAAGCTTCAGTCATGGCTCCGCGGAAAGCGACGAAGGCAAATGTCGAAGTTACAAGTCAGGGCTCAGACAATGTCTCTGATACTTCACCCCAAAGTATCAAATCAATTCCTGACTGGTCGCATGTGTCCAATGTTCTGCAGGCAGAATTAGTTGATTACTCAGACGATTCTGATGACAATGAAAGAGACGATTTACACACCAAGTATAAGATAGTCATCCATTCCGGGATGCACAGAATAGCAACTAGGCCCCAGTTGTTACCTTACTATGACATGATCTGCTGTGCTTTGGATCACGTAGACCTTCCCACCAGAACAATTATGAACAGTCAGCGAGTGACTATCGGAACTTTCCAGCTCGAGCATTTACAAAGCATGTATAAGCTGCCTTCCACATATGAATATACATATGGTGCGGATTTCTTGGAAGAATTCAAGGAAAAAGAGCGCATTCAATACGACAAAACCATGCCTGGTTTGATCAAAGACTGGGTTTCGCAGTCCGTGAAATTCAGGGCAAATGAGCAGGGCATCTATTCTGTTTCTTCTTTGGAGCCACAGTATAAGTATGTGGCCATGATGACATGTCGATTGTTCGGGCGAGAATACACCTCACATTTCTATATCTCTTGGGTGCCTCTCATATTTCGGGTCGCTGAAGGTTTCTCATTCAATTGGGCAAAGATGCTCTTAGACAGCTTGGCCAACAGGGTCATAGAGTATCGGGAGCAAAAGGAAAATGGGAAACCATCAGCATTTTACATGTCAGCATATATCATGGATGCGATATGCTCCATGACGCCTTTTCCCTTGATGAGTTGGGCTTGGAATCCAACCCAAGAAAAGCCAGTGCACGAATACCATGATAAATTATGGGAAAATAAAGCAGGAACGTTCCCATATGAGATTTTCAATTGGGTGATGGTGCCCCTGCACATCACTATTTTTGGTCACCCTCCATCTCGCATATCAGATAGCATTTCAACAGGTCTGAGCGGCATCACAGATTGGTATGTAGAAGCAGAGTTCTCATACATCAGAGTTTTCGGGGCTTCTGTTCCCCCTCATGCACTACCTTTGTTCATTCCCGATAAACTAGCTTGTCAAGAGGTTGCATGGAAAACAGTAATCGAGGGCGTAAGCAAGGATCTCAAGGGATATTCAAAGAAGGTATGGCCTTCTTTTCCCATTCGAATGAACTCATATTCTTTATTAGATTTCGGGCATGCCAAAGCTGAGGCTGCTGCCCTGGAAGACCTAAAGTTGGCCTCCATTGAGATTAAAAAACATGATCCACAGAAGATTGTGAGTAATCATCTGGCTCATGTTGGGCTTAAGAGATTTGAACACGAGAATTCCCCCTCGGACGACATTTTACGAGGAGCGAGATCTTATGAAGAAGTGCTAGCCCGGATCCAATCGCTAGCACCCGAAGACACAACAACTGTGTTAAGATTCTAGGAGCACATGCGAAGATTTCTTCCCACTGTGTTGGGAGGTTTGGCCATTGCCGAGACAAAACATAAAAATGCTGAAGATTATACAGAGGTAATATCTATCCCTAGACAACAGCCGGAAGAGGAGCAAATGAGTAATCCCGAAACAAAAGAAAAAACTCCAGACCCTCCAAGCAAACAGAGTTTGGAGACCGAAGGAAAAACTCCAGACCCTCCAAGCAAACAGAGTTCGGAGGCTGAAGGTAAAACTCCAGACCCACTGAGAAAGTAGATAGCAGATACTGAAAAAGAAACTCCAAATACTCCAAAAGAATAGAACCCTGTCAATACTCCAAAAGAATCAACAAAGCAAATAGGAAAACCCATCACCTCTGTCACACCCTTGCAGTCGGCACAGGGAGATGTTAGCGAGGGATGGATATTTGGTGAAGAACTGAGGCCTATAAGGGAAGAGGAACTCCCTCCTAACGAGTTCTTTTTTGACAAAAAGAGAAAAGCTGTAGTGAAGCGAGAATTTTATCAAGAGGGAGAGTCCACTGTTAAAAAATACAAAATCATGACAGATGGCAAGAACAAGAAAAGTGACCAGCTTGCTACTGAAATCGCTGGAACACTGGGCGCCTACACTTCGGCGAATCAATTCTTGATTGGGCAGATGAATCACCAATTAAAAATAAAAAATCGCCTCATCAGGACCCTCGAGGCCAGGTTGGCTACAACTATAGAAAATGCCAAGGGCCAGGCAAACATAGAGATGGAATAGGCTAGATTAGCTGATAAAAATGAGATAGAAATGCTCAAAGTCAAGCTGGAGCAAGCACATTCAGTGATCCGAGATGGTCGGGTGCAGGCTGGTCAGCAGAGGAATATGATCACAGAGCTACAAGCTTGATTAGAGGTCGCTGGAAGCAGGGTGATCGACATAGAGGGGTTTAAATCCTGAGCGATTGATATTCGTAGTAGGATCTCTTCTGTACAACAAAATCTGTTGGACAAAGTGGGAGCGATTCAAGAAGATTGCCTGTTGATGCATCATATTTTCGAGAATTTGACCGTCAGAGAAAGGAAAGCCGAAGCTGCTCGGGTCGCCTTTCAAGAGGCAGTGATAGCTACTAACAACAGATTTTCTGCGGTTTCTCCCGTACTCACCATTGCCGAACAAACTAGAGGTAACATTCTGTTAAAAGATTGGGAACATAATATTACCTTAAGCAAGGAACATGCCCAAAAAGTAACAAGTTCATTATAAGAAGCCTTCAATACTATTGATGGTGAGCTGCTAGGTATGGAAAGTGGAGGTGATTCAGAAACGTTAAGGCAAATGAATGTTGAACAAATTTCCCTTGACCTGAAAGAGAAGAATGAGAGAGATTCAACGGATATCTCCAAGATGGACAGGGTGGACATGGCTCAAGTTGACCAACACTTAATTCAACCTAGTGCACAACTAAGTGCCCTTGACATCGTTAATGCACAAATGGGAGATAAGCTGCCGCAGTTAGCCCGAGATTGCTATTTCGTCGAGGCCAGCTGTCAAGCAGAACCGTCACAGCTTGTGTCCCAATTTGTGGAAAAATGCATCATGTGCACCAAAGCCGTGCAAAGACAAGCACCTGGCGCCATTTGAAAATAGGGTAGGAGAAAAGAGAGTGATTTCGCTCTTTTCAGTTGTAACTGAATTTGTGAAACCGCTGAGTTTCTGAACTGATCTGTCGAGTTGTATAAATATACCACAAAAAGAAGAAGAAAGGGCTGGACCTTTTTGGTATCGATTGTAATAGATTTTTGCATTTGAAGAAGTTAATATACAAGCAATTTGAAGATTCCCGATTCCGTCCAGACTGTATTATCAAGTTTGCTTCTTTGTACTTCATGTTTCATTTCATTCCACTCATTTATAACTGATGTGCTTTGTTATAATTTAGTACGACCACTACTATAACAAAATAATTCTGGTTTTCTATCTCTGTCTATTGTCTTTCCTCTGCACCGGCTATCAGCGGGTGTAAGACCAATTCGCATTTTTAGAATTCTACGTTATTTTTGCTATGTCAGTTATTTTCTCACTAATTTCCTGTTCTGCTTATATGTGATTTTTCTTTGACAGGAACCTCATGTTATACGCAGCTAAATGTTTCTCTTTCGCATCACACTTTTATATTAAATTATAATGCAGTTATGGGAAAGGGCCTTCTTTTGCAATCTTTATTTCGTTCAGAAAACGTAAAAATCTCTCTTTATTTCGACCAAATTGAAACAGTACTGAAATCTCTCTTTAAATTATTTCCTACGATTATTGTTCCTCAATGACGGTACCTGCAGCTACTCAACCTAATATTGAACCCAAACTATCTAATCAAACACATATTGCTTTAAATCTTTTCGATACAATCCTTAAAACTGCAAACACCCGGGAAGAACTTGAGCGTTCATGGGCAACCATTGAACAAGATATTACCACTCAGGAACAGTGGGAAGCTAGACAACAAGAACATATAAATCCTCATTAGTTTCCTATACCGAAGGTTAACGTAATCCTCTCATCAATCTTTGACATACTTTCGGATGCCTTGACACTGTACATTAAGCCTTAGTACAGACTCAGGAACAACATAGGGCATGTCTGTCTGGTCATCGCATCCTACACACACACGCTCCCTGCAAGGCATTGGGGAGGAGTGAAGATGGTTGTCCGTTCCCAATGTGGTGTGGTTGGCTGAAATACATGCCATGTTTCATGTCTTGTGTCGGCGAGCGGTGATATTGTCCCCTTATTTGGGCGAGTCAGTGTTGGTTGATGTAGGGTGTGTGCAACATTTTGGGAACTTGTTTTGCCCATCGAATTTCCATCTTGGTGGAGATCTTTGGCTCCAACATGTGACCCAAGATCAGGCGAGAACACCCACTGAGTTTAAGCATATAATTAATTGGAGGAAAATAAACTTACAAGGATTCCCCTAGTAATGGTGAGAGAAACGGGAAGAGCCCAACATGAAAATCGGGTGGCAGCATCGCCTGAATTGTATTCTGTAGAAGCATCCTTAGTAGCAGACCAGGCCCAAGTCCCCTGGAAGGGGGCGCCTGAGAGGGTGACAGCCCCGTAGGGCCGGGACCCTACCGCACCACAAGGCGTTGTTGGCGAGTCAGGTTGTTTGGGAATGCAGCCCTAATTGGCTGGTAAATTTTATCCAAGGCTAAATACGAGCGAGAGACCGATAACAAACAAGTACCGTGAGGGAAAGATGAAAAGGACTTTGAAAAGAGAGTTAAAGAGTGCTTGAAATTACTGAGAGGGAAGTGGATGGAGGCCGACGATGTGTCTTGGTCAGATGCGGAATGGCTCAATATGGTCTGCCGCTCGACTCGAGGTGCGAACTAGCACACGCTATTGCATCGACACAAGCGTGGGTGGAGTACTGCCTATTGGTTTTCCATTGTGGTGGTCAAGGAACGAAGCGTGCGCCCTAAGGGCAGGCTACTATGCCCTTGCATGTTCGTGGTGTTGGTTGGTGGGATTTCCATTTGACCCGTCTTGAAACACAGACCAAGGAGTCTAACATGTGTGCGAGTCGATGGGTTTGTAAACCTGCAAGGTGTAAGGAAGATGATGGGTGAGAACCCCTCTCTATGGGGTGGATTGCTGACCAACCTTGAGTTTGTGCAAAGGGTTCAAGTGTGAACACACCTGTTGGGACCCGAAATATGGTGAACTATGCCTGAGCAGGGCGAAGCCAGAGGAAACTCTGGTGGAGGATCGTAGCGATACTGACGTGAAAATCATTCGTCTGACTTGGGTATAGGGGAGAAAGACTAATCGAACCATCTAGTAGATGGTTTCCTCTGAAGTTTCCCTCAGGATAGATGGAGCTCACGTGCGAGTTTTATCGGGTAAAGCAAATGATTAGAGGCATCATGGGCATAACGATCTCGACCTATTCTCAAACTTTAAATAGGTAAGATGGTGCGGCTGCTTCATTGAGCCGTGCCATGAAATTGAGATCTCCAAGTGGGACATTTTTGGTAAGCAGAACTAGCGATGTGAGATGAACCAAAAGTCGAGTTACGGTGCCAAACTGCACGCTAACCCAAATCCCACAAAGGGTGTTGGTTGATTAAGATAGAAGGATGGTGGTCATGGAAGTTGAAATCCGCTAAGGAGTGTGTAACAACTCACCTACCAAATCAACTAGCCCCGAAAATGGATGGCGCTGAAGTGCGCGACCTATACTTGACCGTCAGAGCAATTTCCAGGCCTCAATGAGTAGGAGAATGCGGGGGTCGTTGAGAAACCTTGGGCGTGAGCCTGGGTGGACCGGTCCCTGGTGCATATCTTGGTGGTAGTAGAAAATATTCAAATGAGAACTTTGAAGACTAAAGTGAGGAAAGGTTCCATGTGAACAACACTTGGACATGGGTTAGTTGATCCTAAAAGATGGGGAAGCCCTGTATCAAGGGTGCACTCTATACGAACATCGAAAGGGAATCAAGTAAATATTCCTGAACCGGGACATGGCGGTGGACGAAAACATTAGGAAATCTGGAGACATTGTTGGGGGCCCCAAGAAGAGTTATCTTTTCCTTTTAACAACTTTCCCACCCTGAAATCAGATCAACCGGAGACAGGGTCCAGTAGCTGGAAGAGAATCACACATCTTGCGGTGTCCGATACGCCCTCAACAACCCTTGAAAATCTGGAGGACCGAGTACAGTCCATGCCCGATCATACTCATAACCGCATCAAGTCTCCAAGGTGAACAACCTCTGGTCAATAGAATAATGTAGGTAATGGAAATCGACAAAATGGATCCGTAACTTCGGGAAAAGGATTGGCTCTGAGGGCTGGGCCTATGGGTCTGCGTCCTCAACCCGTGGGCTGTCGGCAATTTTCCTGAGTTGCTATCACGGTGAGGGCGGGTAGTCACATGCCAATTGGGATATGGACATAGAATGTCCCCTCGCGGGGGATTTTCCCTAGGCGGTGAATAGTCGACTCAGAACTGGTACAGACAAGGGGAATCTGATTGTTTAATTAAAACAAAGCATTGCGATGGTCCCTACGGATGCTGACGCAATGTGATTTCTGACCAGTGCTCTAAATGTCAAAGTGAATAAATTCAACCAAGCGCGGGTAAATGACGGGAGTAACTATGACTCTCTTAAGGTAGCCAAATGCCTCATCATCTAATTAGTGACGTGCATGAATGGATTAGCGAGATTCCCACTATCCCTATCTACTATCTAGCAAAACCACAACCAAGGGAACATGCTTGGCAGAATCAGTGGGGAAAGAAGACCCTGTTGAGCTTGACTCTAGTCCGACTTTGTGAAATGAATTGAGAGGTATAGAATAAATGGGAGCCGTTTTCAGCGCAAGTGAAATACCACTACTTTTAACATTATTTTACTTATTCCATGGGGCGAAGACGGGGCATTTCCCCTATTTTTTTCCTTAAGACATGTTTCGACGGGTTGATCCAGGCGGAAGACATTGTCAGGTGGGGAGTTTGGCTGGGGTGACACATCTGTTAAAAGATAATGCAGGTGTCCTAAGATGAGCTCAACAAGAATAGAAATCTCATGTGGAACAAAAGGGTAAAAGCTCATTTTATTTTGATTTTCAGTACGAATACAAACCGTGAAAGCGTGGCCTATCAATCCTTTAGACTTTCAAAATTTGAAGCTAGAGGTGTCAGAAAAGTTACCATAGGGATAACTAGCTTGTGGAAGCCCAACGTTCATAGCGACGTTGCTCTTTGATCCTTCGATGTTGGCTCTTCCTATCATTGCGAAGCATAATTCACCAAGTGTTGGATTTTTCACCCACTAATAGGGAACGTGAGATGGGTTTAGACCGTCGTGAGATAGGTTAGTTTTACCCTACTGATGAACCACGCCGTAAAATTAATTCAACTTAGTATAAGAGGAACCATTGATTCACACAATTGGTCATCGCGCTTGGTTGAAAAGCTAGTGGCACGAAGCTACCGTGTGTCAGATTATGACTGAACACCTCTAAGTCAGAATCCACACTATAAGCGACGCTCGTCACTCCTAGACTGTATCTTGAACCACAGTAGGGGTGTCAATTTGGCAACCCCAGGGGCCCGTGTCAATTGCGAACCTCGACCGAGAAGCGTCTCAGTCGGGGCAGCTTTGAAGTTCAATTTCAAACGGTCGTTGAGAAGAATCCTTTGCAGATGACTTAAATACATGATGGGGTATTGTAAGTGGCAGAGTGGCCTTGATGCCATGATCCACTAAGATTTATCCCTTTGTCACCTCGATTCAGAGCCTATGCTCATCCCATCCTAAATCTTGACACCTTTCGTTTCTCGCATATGAAAGGTTTTGGTGTGTGTGCGGGGATTTTGGGGTTTCTGACTCTCGACCAAGGGAGAAACTGGCCCAAGGGTTCGCATTTGGGAAACCCCAAGTTTGCCTTGCGTTCGGGAGAAACCGAACCAAGGGTTTGCATTTCAAAAACCCCAAGTTTGCGTTGTGTTTGGGAGAAATCGACCCAAGTGTGGGGAGTTTGGGGTTTTCGATTCTTGACCATGGTAGAAACCGCCCAAATGAGGGGAACTCGGGGTTTCCTAGTCTCGACCGTGGGAGAAACCGCCCAAGTGCGGAGAATTCGGGGTTTCCTAGTCTCGACTGTGGGAGAAACCGCTCAAGTGATGGGAATTTGGGGTTTCCGAGTCTCGACCGTGGGAGAAACCGCCCAAGTGCGGGGAATTCAGGGTTTCCTAGTCTCGATTGTGGGAGAAACTGGCCCAAGTGTGGGGAATTTGGGGTTTCCGAGTCTCGATCGTGGAAGAAACCGCTCAAGTGCAGGGAATTAGGGGTTTCCTAGTCTCGACCATGGGAGAAACCACCCAAGTGTGGGGAATTCAGGGTTTCCTAGTCTCTACCATGGGATAAACCGCCCAAGTGTGGGGAATTCAGGGTTTCTGAGTCTCGACCGTGGGAGAAACTGCCCAAGTGTGGGGAATTGGGGGTTTTCGAGTCTCGTATGTGGGAGAGAGAAACTGCCCAAGTGCGGGGAATTTGGGGTTTCCGAGTCTCATCCATGGGAGAAACTTCCCAAGTGCGGGGAATTCAAGGTTTCCGAGTCCCGTCCATGGGAAAAATGTCCCAAGTGCAAGAAATTGGGATTTCCAGAGGCAAGTTGGCAAGAGAGGCATCCAAAGGCAAGCTAAGTTGGCAAGAGGAGCGCTGAAACAACATAACCGAAAGAGCCAGCGACACAGGTGTGGTGGGAAAAAAAAATTGGGGTTTCCTGAATGCAAAGAAAAATTGGGGTTTCCATAGGCAATGCAAGGCAAGTTGGGGCACTGAAAGGCAAGTCAAGTTGGCAAGAAGATTGCCCAAACTAACAAAGCCGAAATAGCCAGCGACACAGGTGCGGTGGAAAAAAAACTTGGGGTTCCCAAATGCAAGGAAAAATTGGGGTTTCTAGAGGAAATGCAAGTCAAGTTGGCAAGATGGGCACCCAAAGGCAAGTCGAGTTGGCAAGAATAGCGTCGAAGTCAAAAAAACCAAAAGAGCCAGCGACACAAGTGCGGTGGGGAAAAAAACATGGGGTTCCCTGAATGCAAGGCAAACTTGGGGTTTCCATAGGAAATGCAAGGTAATTTGGCAAGAGGGGCGCCCAAGCCCAAGCCAAGTTGGCAAGAGGAGCACCCAACCAAGAAAACCAAAGGAGCCAGCGACACAGGCATGGTGGAAAAAAAACTTGGGGTTTCACAAATGCAAGGAAAACTTGGTGTTTCGAGAAGCCATGCAAGGCAAGTTGGGGCACCCAAAGGCAAGCCGAGTTGGCAAGAAGAGCACCCAACCAACAAAACTGAAAGAGCTAGTGACACAGGTGCGGTGGGAAAAAAACTTTGGGTTTCCCAAATGCAAGGCAAACTTGGGGTTTCCTGAGGAAATGCAAGGCAAGTTTGCAAGAGGGGAATCGAAAGCCAAGGCGAGTTGGCAAGAGGAGCACTGAACCAACAAAACTGAAAGAGATAATGACACAGGTGTGGTGGGAAGGAAAAACTTGGGGTTTCCGGAATGCAAGGAAATCTTAGGGTTTCTAGAGGCAATGCAAGGAAAGTTCGCAAGAGGGGCACCCAAAGCCAAGATGAGTTGGCAAGAGGAGCACCCAACCATCATAACCGAAAGAGCCAATGACAAATATGTGATGGGAAGAAAAAACTTGGGTTCTACTGCATTCAAGGAAAACTTGGGGATTCCAAAGGCAATGCAAGGAAAAATGGCAAGAGAGGGGCCCAAAACCAAGCCGACTTGGCAAGAGGAGCGCCCAACCAGCAAAATCGAAAGAGCCAGCGACAGAGATGAGATGGGGAAAAAACTTGGGGTTTCCAGAGACGACGCAAGGCAAGTAGACAAGAGGGGCGCCTAGAACCAAGCCGACTTGGCAAGAGGAGCGCCCAGCCAACAAAACTGAAAAATATAGCGACATAGGTGTGGTGGGGAAAAAACTTGGGGTTTCCAGAGGCAACGCAGGGCGAGTTGGCAAGACGTGCGCCCAAAACCAAGCTGAGTTGGCAAGAGGAGCGCCCAACCAACAAAACCAAAGGAGACAACAACAGAGTTGCGGTTGGGAAAAAACTTGGGGTTTCCAGAGGGAATGCAAGGCATTTGGAAAGGGGGGCGCCCAAAACCAAGCGGAGTTGGCAAGAGGAGATCCAAACCAACAAAACTGAAAGATCCAGTGACAAAGGTGCAGTGGGGAAAAATCTTGTAGTTTCTAGAGGAAATACAAGGCGAGTTTGCAAGAGGGGCACCCAAAACCAAGCCGAGTTGGCAAGAGGAGCACCCAACCAACAAAACCGAAAGAGCCAGTGACAGAGGTGCGGTGGGGAAAAAACTTGGGGTTTCCAGAGGCAACGCAAGGCCCGGTGTCAAGAGGGTCGCCCAAAACCAAGCCAAGTTGGCAACTGGAGCACCCAGAAAACAAAACCGAAAGGGCCATCGATAGAGGTGCGGTGGGGAAAAAACTTGGGGTTTCTAGAGGCAACACAACAAGTTCGCAAGAGGAGCGGCCAAAGGGAAGCCGTGATGGAAAGAGGAGCACTCAACCAACAAAACCAAAAGAGCCAACATCATAGGTGCGGTGCGAAAAAACATTGGGGTTTCTAGAATGCAAGGCAAACTTGGGGTTTCCAGATGAAACGTAAGGCAAGCTGGCAAGAGGGGCACCCAACCAGCAAAACCAAGGAGCCAGCGACACAACTCACATTTGGGAAGAAACTTGGGGTTTCCCAAAACCAATGCAAACATGGGGTGTCGCTGCGGCACACCAAAGTGATTTGAAAAGATAAGCGGCCGAAGGCATGGAAAGAGGGCGAACACAATTTCGCAAGATGGGTGCCCGACCAACAAAACGGAAGAGCTAGCGACAAAACTCATGTGGGAAAAAAATTGGGGTTTCCAGAAGACAAGGAAAGGCGAGTTGGCCAGATGGACATGCAAAGGCAAGGAGAGTTGGCAAGTTGGGTGTGCAAAGGCTAGCTAACTTGGAAGGACGAGCACCCATGGCGGGAGCAGAGTTGGAAAGATGGGTGCGCAAAGGCAAGGCATGTTGGAAAGTTGGGTGCGCAAAGTCAAGGCATGCTAGAAAGTTGGGCGCACAAAAGCTAGGCGACTTGGAAGGATGAACGCCCACAACGAGAGTCGAGTTGGCAAGATGGGTGACCGAATGCAACGAGAGTCGAGTGGGAAAGATGGGTGCCCGAACACAACGAAAGGCGAGTTGGAAAGATGGGCGCCCAAACACAATGTAAGGTGAGTTCGCAATATGGACACCCAAACACACAAAGATCCGTAGCGAAAACGACCACACAAGGGAGAAATAGGCAAAAAGATGAGCCAGAGGATGGATAAGAACCAATTTTGGCTTGGAGGTAGACTTTTTAATACGACCTCACCAAGGTTGGGTGCCCAAACGCAACGCAAGGTGAGTTCACAAGATGGGCACCCAAATGCAACGCAAGGTGAGTTCGCAACATGGGGGCCGAAACGCACAAAGAGCCATAACGAAAACGACCACACAAAGGAGCACTAGGAAAAAAGACGAGCCGGAGGATGGATAAGAACCAATTTTGGCTTGGAGGTAGATTTTTTAATATGGCCTCACCAAGGTTGGGCGCCCGAATGCAACACAACACAAGTTCACAATATGGGCACCCAAATGCAATGCAAGGCGAGTTCGCAACATGGGCACCCAAACGCACGAAGCCCTGTAACGAAAATGCCCACACAAGGGAGCAATAGGCAAAAATACGAGCCAGAGGATGGATTAGAACCAATTTTGGCTTGGAGGTATATTTTCTAATACGACCTCACCAAGGTTGGGCTCCTAAATGCAATGCAAGGCGAGCTCACAAGATGGGTTCCCAAACGCATGAAGATGGGTGCCTGACCAAAAAAACCGAAGAGCCAGCGACACAACTCATGTGGGAAAAAAATTGGGGTTTCTAGAAGGCAAGGAAGGGCGAGTTGGCAAGATGGGTGCGCAAAGGCAAGGCAAGTTGACAAGTTGGGCACACAAAGGCAAGGCAACTTGGAAATACAGGCACCCACAAGGGTAGTCATTGTGAAAATGAGGCAGGGTGCCCAAACATAGTGAGAGGCGAGTTGGCAAGATGGGCGCCAAAATGCAACGAGAGGCGAGTTGGTAATATGGGTGCCCTAATGCAACGTAATGCGAGTTTGCAAGATTGGGGCCCAAATGCAACACAAGGCAAGTTGGCAAGGTCGGCGCCCCAACGCAATGCAAGGCGAGTTCGTAAGATGGGCACCCAAACGCAATGCAAGGCGACTTTGCAAGATGGGTTCCCAAATGCACAAAGAGCCATAACGAAAATGACCATACTAGGGAGAACTAGGAAAAAAGATGAGCCGAAGGACGGATAAGAACCAATTTTGGCTTGGAGGTACTTTTTTTAATACGACCTCACTAAGGTTGGGCGCCCGAAAGAAATGCAAGGCGAGTTCGCAACATGGGCACCTAAACGCAATGCAAGGTGAGTTCGCAACATGGGCACCTAAACGCAATGCAAGGTGAGTTCGCAACATGGGCGCCCAAACGCACGAAGAGACGTAATGAAAATGACCACACAAGGGAGCACTAGGAAAAAAGACAGGTCAAAGGATGGATAAGAACCAATTTTGGCTTGGAGGTAGATTTTTTAATACGGCCTCACCAAGGTTGGGCGCTCGAATGCAACGCAAGGTGACTTTGCAACATGGGCGCCCATATGCATGAAGAGCTGTAACAAAACGCACGAGGAGCCTGACCAAGGTTGGGTGACCAAGGGCAGGGCTAGGCGAGTTGGCAAGAGGGGCACCCAAAGACAATGCAAGGCCAGTTGGTAAGGTGGGCGCCCAAACGCATGAAGAGCTGTAACGAAACACAGGAATGACCATAACGAAACGCATGAAGAGCCGTAACAAAAACAACCACAAAAGGGAGAAGTAGGAAAAAGGACGAGTCGGAGGACGGATAAGAACCAATTTTGTCTTGGAGGTAGATTTTTTAATACGGCCTCACCAAGGTTGGGCACCTGAATGCAACGCAAGGCGACTTCGCAACATGGGCACCCAAATGCACGAAGAGTTGTAATGAAACGCACGAGGAGCCTAAACAAGGGAAAGGCAAGGCGAGTTGGCAAGAGGGGCACCCAAATGCAATGCAAGGCTAGTTGGCAAGGTGGGCGCCCAAATGCATCAAGAGCTGTAACGAAACACACAAACGGTCGTAATGAAATGCACGAAGAGCCGTAACGAAAACGACCAGACAAGGGAGAACTAGGAAAAAAGACAAGCCAGAGGACGAATAAGAACCAATTTTGGCTTGGAGGTATATTTTTTAATATGACCTCACCAAGGTTGGGAGCCCGAACGCAACGCAAGGTGACTTCGCAACATGGGCGCCCAAACGCAATGCAAGGCGACTTCGCAACATGGGCACCCATATGGATGAAGAGCTGTAACGAAATGCATGAGGAGCCTGACCAAGGGCAAGGCAAGGCGAGTTGGCAAGAGGGGCACCCAAACACAATGCAAGGCTAGTGGGCAAGGTGGGCACCCAAATGCATGAAGAGCTGTAACGAAATGCACGAACGACCGTAACGAAACGCATGAAGAGCCGTAACAAAAATGACCACACAAGGGAGCACTAGGCAAAAAGATGAGACGGAGGATGGATAAGAACCGATTTTGGCTTGGAGGTAGATTTTTTAATATAGCCTCACCAAGGTTGGGCGCCTGAACGCAATGCAAGGCGACTTCGCAACATGGGCACCCGAACGCAACGCAGGGCGACCTCGCAACATGGGCGCCCATACGCACGAAGAGCCATAACGAAATGCACAAGGAGCCTGACCAAGGTTGGGTGACCTAGGGCAAGGCAAGGCAAGTTGGCAAGAGGGGCACCCAAACGCAATGCAAGGCTAGTTGGCAAGATGGGCACCCAAATGCATAAAGAGCCATAACAAAATGCATGAATGACCGTAACGAAACACACAAAGAGCTGTAACGAAAATGACCACACAAGGGAGCACTAGGCAAAAAGACGAGTCGGAGGATGGATAATAACCAATTTTGTCTTGGAGGTAGACCTTTTAATACGGCCTCACCAAGGTTGGGCACCCGAACGCAACGCAAGGCGATTTCGCGAGATGGGTGCCCAAATGCAATGCAAGGTGACTTCCCAACATGGGCACCCAAATGCGTGAAGAGTCGTAACAAAACGCACGAGGAGCTCGACCAAGGGCAAGGCAAGGCGAGTTGGCAAGAGGGGCACCTAAACGAAATGCAAGGCTAGTTGGCAAGATGGGCACCGAAATGCACGAAGAGCCGTAACGAAATGCACGAACGGACGTAACAAAATGCACGAAGAGCCGTAACGAAATGCACGAAGAGCCGTAACAAAAACAACCACATAAGGGAGCACTAGGAAAAAATATGAGCCGGAGGACGGATAAGAACCAATTTTGTCTTAGAGGTATATTTTTTAATACAGCCTCACCAAGGTTGGGTGCCCGAATGCAACGCAAGGCGAGTTCGCAAGATGGGCACCCAAACACAATGCAAGGCGAGTTCACAACATGGGCACCCAAACGCACGAAGAGTCATAATGAAATGCACGAGGAGCTTATCCAAGGTTGGGTGACCAAGGGAAAGGTAAGGCAATTTGGCAAGAGGAACACCCAAACGCAATGTAAGGCTAGTTGGCAAGATGGGTGCCCAAAGGCATGAAGATCCATAACGAAACACATAAACGACTGTAACGAAACGCACAAAGAGCCGTAACGAAATGCACGAAGAGCCATAATGAAAAAGACCACACAAAGGGAGCACTAGGAAAAAAGATGAGTCGAAGGACGGATAAGAACCAATTTTGGCTTGGAGGTAGAATTTTTAATACAGCCTCACCAAGGTTGGGCGCTCGAACGCAACGCAAGGCGATTTCCCATGATGCGCACCCAAACGCAATGCAAGGCAAGTTCGCAACATGGGTGCCCAAACGCATGAAGAGTTGTAACGAAACAGACCAGGATCCTGGCCAGGGTTGGGAAACCAAGGGCAAGGCAAGACGAGTTGGCAAGAGGGGCACCCAAACGTAATGCAAGGCCAGTTGGCAAGATGGGAGCCCAAACACACGAAGAGCCGTAACGAAACAAACGAACGACCATAACAAAATGCATGATGAGCCGTAATGAAACGCACAAAGAGCCGTAATGAAAATGACCACACAAGGGAGCACCGGGAAAAACAACGAGCCGAAGGACGGATAAGAACCAATTTTGGCTTGGAGGTATATTTTTTAATACGGCCTCACCAAGGTTGGGTGCCCAAATGCAACGCAAGGCGAGTTCGTAAGATGGGTGCCCAAACGCAACGCAAGGTGAGTTCGCAACATGGGCGTCAAAACGCATGAAGAGCTGTAACGAAACACACCAAGAGCCTGGCCAAGGTTGGGTGACCAAGGACAAGGAAAGATGAGTTGGCAGGAGAGGAAACCAAATGCAATGCAAGGCCAGTTGGCAAGATGGGAGCCCAAATGCACGAAGAGCCGTAACGAAACACACGAATGACCATAACAAAACACCCAATGAGCCGTAACGAAATGCACGAAGAGCCGTAACAAAAGTGACCACACAAGGGAGCACTGGAAAAAAGGACAAGCCGAAGGACAGATAAGAACCAATTTTGTCTTGGAGGTAGATTTTTTAATACGGCCTCACCAAGGTTGGGCACCGGAACACAACGCAAGGCGAGTTCGCAAGATGGGCACCCAAATGCAATGCAATGAGAGTTCTCAAGATGGGTGCCCAAACGCACGAACAACACGGGCAAGGCAAGGCGAGTTGGCAAGAATACCACCCGAATGAAACGCAAGGCCAGTTGGCAAGATCGACTCCCAAACAAATGAAGATCCGTAACGAAATGCATGAAGATCCGTAACGAAAAATGACCACACAAGGGAGCACTAGGAAAAAAGACAAGCGAGATGACGGATAAGAACCAATTTTGGCTTTGAGGTAGATATTTTAATACGGCCCGACCAAGGTTGGGAGACCAAGGGAAAGGCAAGGAGACTTGGCAAGAGGAGCACCCAAACGCAATGCAAGGCAAGCTGGAAACATGGGCTCCCAAATGCATGAAGATCCGTAACAAAAATGAGCACACAAGGGAGCACTAGGAAAAAAGATGAGCCGAAGGATGGATAAGTACCAGTTTTGTCTTGGAGGTAGATTTTTTAATACGGCATGGCCAAGGTTGGGTGACTAAGGGCAAGGCAAGGCGAGTTGGCAAGAGGGGCACCCAAATGCAACGCAAGGAGAGTAGGCAAGATGGGCACCCAAACACACAAAGAGCCGTAACGAAAACAACCACACAAGGGAGCACTAGACAAAAAGACGAGTTGGAGGACGGATAAGAACCAATTTGGTATTGGAGGTAGATTTTTTAATACAGCATGGCCAAGGTTGGGAGACCAAAGGCAGTCTGCCCGAGCTGCTATCGCGACGAGGGTGGGCAGTCACGTGCCGATTGGGCTACGAACGTAGAATGTCCCCTCGCGGGGGCTTTTCCCTAGGTGGCGAATAGTCAACTCAGAACTAATATAGACAAGGGGAATCTGACTGTTTAATTAAAACAAAGCATTGCGATGGTCCTTATGGATGATGACATAATGTGATTTCTTCCTAGTTCTCTGAATGTCAAAGTGAAGAAATTCAACCAAGCACGGATAAACGACGGGAGTAACTATGACTCTATTAAGGTAACCAAATGCCTCATCATCTAATTAGTGACGCGCATGAATGGATTAACAAGATTCCCACTATCCCTATCTACTATCTAGAAAAACCACAACCAAGGGAATGGGCTTGGCAAAATCAGTGGGGAAAGAAGACCCTGTTGAGCTTGACTCTAGTATGACTTTGTGAAATGACTTGAGGGGTGTAGAATAAGTGGGAGCCGTTTTCGGCGCAAGTGAAATACCACTACTTTTAATTTTATTTTACTTATTCTATGGGGCAGAGACAGGGCATTGCCCCTGTTTTTGGCCTTAAGACACGTTTCAATGGGTCGATCCAGGTGGAAGACATTGCCATATGGGGAGTTTGGCTGGGGCATCACATATGTTAAAAGATAACGCAGATGTCCTAAGATGAGCTCAACGAGAACATAAATCTCGTGTGGAACAAAAGGGTAAAAGCTCATTTGATTTTGATTTTCAGTACGAATACAAACTGTGAAAGCGTGGCCTATCGATCCTTTAGACTTTTGGAATTTGAAGCTAGAGGTGTCAGAAAAGTTACCACAGGGATAACTGGCTTGTGGCAGCCAAGCATTCATAGTGACGTTGCTTTTTGATCCTTCGATTTCGGCTCTTCCTATCATTGTGAAGCAAAATTCACCAAGTGTTGGATTGTTCACCCACCAATAGCGAACGTGTGCTGGGTTTAGACCATCGTGAGATAGGTTAGTTTTACCCTACTGATGAACCACGTCACAAAATTAATTCACCTTAGTATGAGAGGAACTGTTGATTCACACAATTGGTCGTCGCGCTTGGTTGAAAATCCAGTGGCACAAAGCTACTGTGTGTCGGAATATAACTGAATGCCTCTAAGTCAGAATCCATGCTAGAAGCAACGCTTGTCACTCCTTAACTCTATCTTGACCCGCAGTAGGGGTGTCGCTTTGGCACCCCCAGAGGCCCGTGTCACTTGCGAACCTCAGCCGGGAAGCGTCTCGGTTGGGGCAGCTTTGAAGTTCAATTTCAAACGGTCGTTGAGAAGAAGCCTTTGCAGATGAATTAAATACGTGATGGGGTATTGTAAGTGGCAGAGTGGCCTTACTGCCACGATCCACTGAGATTCATCCCTTCATCACCTTGATTCAGAGCCTATGCTCATCCCATCCTAAATATCGACACCTCTTGTTTCTCGCATATGAAAGGTTTTGTGCGTGTGCAGAGATTTCAGGGTTTCCAACTCTCGACCAAGGGAGAAAATGACCCAAGGGTTTGCATTTGGGAAACCCCAAGTCTGCCTTGCGTTCGGGAGAAGCTGACCCAAGGGTTTGCATTCGAGAAACCCCAAGTTTTCTCTGTGTTCAAGAGAAACCGGCCCAAGTGCAGGGAGTTTGGGATTTTCGAGTCTTGACCATGGGAGAAACTGCCCAAATGCAGGGAACTCGGGGTTTCCTAGTCTTGACCGTGGGAGAAACCACCCAAGTGCGGGGAATTCGGGGTTTCCTAGTCTCGACCGTGGGAGAAACCACCCAAGTGCGGGGAATTCGGGGTTGCCGAGTCTCGATGAGTGGAGAAACCGCCAAAGTGCGGGGAATTTGGGGTTTTCGAGTCTCGACTGTGGGAGAAACCGCCCAAGTGCGGGGAATTTGGGGTTTTCGAGTCTCGACTGTGGGAGAAACCGCCCAAGTGCAGGGAATTCAGGGTTTTCGAGTGTAGGGAATTCAGGGTTTCTGAGTCTCGACCGTGGGAGAAACCGATTAAGTGCGGGGAATTCATGGTTTTCAAGTCTTGACCGTGGAAGAAACTGACCAAGTGTGGGGAATTCAGGGGGTTTCCGAGTCTCGACCATGGGAGAAACTTCCCAAGTGCGGGGAATTCAGGGTTTTTGGGTCTCGACCATGGGAGAAACCGCCCAAGTGCGGGGAAATTCAGGGTTTTTGAGTCTCAACCGTGGGAGAAACCACCCAAGTGCAGGGAATTTGGGGTTTTCGAGTCCCGATGAGTGGGGAAACCGCCCAAGTGCGGGGAATTTAGGGTTTCCAAGTCTCGACCATGGGAGAAACCGCCCAAGTGTGGGGAATTCAGAGTTTTCGAGTCTCGATGAGCGGAGAAACCGCCCAAGTGCGGGGAATTCAAGGTTTTTGAGTCTCGACGAGCGAAGAAACCGCCCAAGTGTGGGGAATTCGGGGTTCCTGAGTATTGACGAGTAGAGAAACTTCCCAAGTGCAGGGAATTTAGGGTTTCTGAGTCTCGACGAGTGGAGAAATCGCCCAGGTGCGGGGAATTCAGGGTTTTCGAGTCTCGACGAGCAGAGAAACGACCAAAGTGTGGGGAATTCGAGGTTCCCAAGACTTGATGAGCAGAGAAACTGCCCAAGTGCGGGGAATTCGAGGTTTTTGAGTCTCGACGGGTGGAGAAACAGCCCAAGTGCGGGGAATTTGGGGGTTCCTGAGTATCGACCGTGGGAGAAACCACCCAAGTGCAGGGAATTTGGGGTTCCCGACTCTTGATGAGCAGAGAAACTGCCCAAGTGTTGGGAATTCGAGGTTCCCGAGTCTCAACGAGCGGAGAAACTGCCCAAGTGTGGGGAATTCAGGGTTTCTGAGTCTTGACGAGCGGAGAAACTGCCCAAGTGCGGGGAAGTTGGGGTTTCTGAGTCTCGACGAGAGGAGAAATCGCCCAAGTGCAGGGAATTCATGGTTTCTAAGTCTCGACAAGTGGAGAAACCGCCCAAGTGTGGGGAATTCAGGGTTCTTGAGTCTTGACGAGCAGAGAAACTACCCAAGTGTGGGGAATTTGGGGTTCCCAGGAGCGGAGAAACCGCCCAAGTTTGGGGATTTCAGGGTTTTCGAGTCTTGACCAATGGAGAAACCTCTAGAATTTGGGTTCTCCATTCCGGTCGAGGGTGGAAATCGGCCCTAAGTGTAAGCATTGGAAACTTGGGGTTTTCTGGGCCGACCGAGAGCAAATTATCCTCCCAAGCGTGTGGGGAAATTCGAAGTTTCCGAGCCGGTCGAGAGTGAAACTTCCCAAGTGTAGGGAATCAAGGGTTTCCATTGTTGGAGATATGGCTATAACAGAAGACTGACGCAGATGGTTAAGGTTGTCATTGATGGCAATCGGTTATGGAGCAGTCAAGGATGTCAACACGCAC
>SNQJ01S0049045.1:78807-96116 GCA_010110895.2 Picea sitchensis | reverse complement strand
AATCACTACCTCAGTACCACCCAGTCCCTCCTCTTCCCCGTCTTCAGTCGCTACCTCTCCGACCATCCAGGTTGTCATTCCACCTCCTCCACCCATCATGGTAGTTCGATATGCTCCTTTGGTGTTAGCTGCGCCACTACATGCCATGCCCCAAGATTACCAAACAAGACTTCCACAGTTCGATGCAACTGGGCCTTTAAATGCCCAACAACATGTGGATAAAATGAATGACTATTTCGACCTGCAAGAAGTTGACGAGGCTGACGTTCAAATGCGACTGTTTGCTCAGAGTCTGACAGGAGATGCCAAGAAATGGTTCAAAGCCCTACCTGCTGCCTCAGTTCCTGACCTTGTTGCATTCCAAAGAAGTTTTCTCGACAGATGGGAGGTAAATAAAAACCCTCTTCAAATACTGTCGGAATACGAGAATATAAAAAGAAATCAAAGAGACACGGTACAAGACTATTGCACTCGCTTTAACAACCTTTGTAATGCAATCCCAACTGAAATCAAACCTCCACAGGGTTTGGCGTTGATTAAATTCCCCGATGGATTTGATACTGACATGTCTTACCAATTAAGAGAAAGAAATGCTGCCACCCTAGAGGACATGCAGAAAAGTGCTATTAGTGTAGAGGCCAATCTGTTGGCTAAAAGGGCTCGTCAGAGGTCAGAAAGGAGAGTCACGATCAAAGAATAACCTTCCACATCAAACATTGATTCCAAATGGGATTCTGTAGTCAGAAATTTGGAACTATTGCTGGAAAGATTGAATGTGTCAGACAGAAATCCTCCGAGAGACAACACACCTACACCTCCGATTCAGAACCCCAATTTTAGGAGAAATCCTCCTCAGATCAGACAGAGAGATCCTCGGGATCAAAGAGATCAAAGGGATCAGAGAGGTCCTGATTAGTCGATCAGACCTCCCCTGCAAGAAAAGTACGCTGATGAAGGGGGAGAAATGATTGAAGAGATGGAAGACACACACATTAACCTCATGGGCATTCATGACAATGAGGCTATTTTCCTCACCTAGGAAGAGCAGGAACTCTTTTTGCTAAATCAAACAAAGGTAAGTGAAGAAGCCGAAGATGTGGAACAACAGGCCTTTGAGAATGCTATTCTGGAAGTACATCGGCAATACAATCTGCGTAGAAAGAAGACAGAAGGGAGTTCAAAGACAGAAGGGACTTCTTCCAAGAAGATGACCGAAACACAGAAGATAGTCGAAACCAAGAAAACCCCTGAACCTTCTGCCGAGAAAACTCCTGATAAGACTTTCGAGAAGACTACTGCTGAGAAGATTTCTGAGAAGAGTAAAACCAACGCTTCTTTGAAGAAAAACATCACCATTCTGAAAAGACCATCACAACCTGATGCTTCACATGTTAACCTGCCGAGTACTTCTGAGCCAAAGAACATGGCGGGCAAATCAGAATCGATGAGCCAAGGCAGAGATTTTACACCCTTTAGTCTTGAAGGGGAATTGGCCAAAATAAAAATTCCCATCCCACTTACAGAGTTGATGAACAGAGACGGCTATCATTCACAGGTAATAAAAGCACTGGCCATTGAACCTAACATAGGCACCAAATCTTTGACTATTGGATCAGTGACTCATTCAGACACTGTGAACCTTACTGATGATCATCCCGAACTCCTTTTCGGACCTGAAGTAGATGGTCGAGACGATACAGGTGATGTAGCTCCCTTTTACATCAGTTTAAACATACACAACTTGATATTGCATAACGCTATGCTAGACTCAGGTGCCTCACATAATCTGATGCCTAAAGCAGTAATGGAAAAACTGGGACTGGAGGTCACCAGACCATACAAGGATTTACATTCATTCGACTCCAGCAAAGTCAAATGTATTGGTTTGATCAAAGACCTATGCATCACCCTGGTTCAGATCCCTTCAAAAAACATGGTAATGGACGTGGTGGTTGCAGACATCCTGCCCAAATATGGAATGTTGCTATCCCGGTCTTGTGGAGCTAAGTTGAAAGGAACCCTGCAGCTGGATATGTCTTACGCCACTATCCCAGTGTTTGGGAAGCAGAGGAGGTTATATAGAGAAACACTGATGAAGTACATGGTCAGTAGTCAAGAAAAGCCTCAAAATTACCCCCTTTACTCTGCACATTCTGATTTAGATTCATTCATCTTGTACAATGATGGTGATACGGAAGGGCTAGATCTCAGCTTTAAAAGCGGTTGGATAAAGTTACCTTTGTAGATTTCTTCTTTTTCAACCTCTAGGAAATTTACCAAGTGCTAACATTGTGGACATATTTGATTTAGCTTCAAAAGTAGGAACATGTAGTGATTAGTTGCAACAAATTCAAAGGATCTCTCAAAAAAATGAAGTGGTAGATCAGTCAACAGTGTGTGCAGTTGTGTATCAGAGTCAAGGAAAATTTTTATGACATATGGAAATATATGATTTCATGAGATATTTTGAAGGTCTAGAAGAAAATACTTGACATGAACCAGAGAGGATACATGATAGTAGATGAAAGCATGATCTCAAAAGGAATTATAGAAAGCAAGATGGAATCATTGTAAAGCATACAAGTAAGAAGTAAAGTGTATTGACAGGTGAAACCAACTAGTCATAGGAAGGAAAGTGGTGAAATACACAACAATATAGAGAGAAAACAACAGGAAGAGTTATATTGCCAAGAGAAGATTATTGGATGATTATTTCATTAATGTCAATTCATTGAAGATGATAAGCAATGAAGAGTTGAAGTTAAGTGATGAAGGAACCTTAACATGAATCCTTTTTATATGTTATTACAATAACAGGAAGCACCAATAGACAGAGAACATCAGAAGAGAGGAAATAAAGAATATACAGGAAGCCCCAAATTGATATACACAACATCTTTCAAAAGAATACAAGGGGAGAGAAATCATCAGAGCGAGTTACCCTTAATGTCAAAAGGGAAGAGAAAGAAAAAAAGCAGGAGCAAAAGATCAGAGAAGGTGTACTATTAGGGGAAGTTACTCTTTGCCATTGATATCAAAGTGGAAGAGGAAGATTAGAAGCATGAAGATAGGGGGAGAAACCCAAAAGAGAGTTACCCATTGCCATTGATGTCAAAGTGGGAGAGAAAAATGAGGAGAGAAATATTGATACAATGTCACAGGGGGAGTATGAGTGTTGCCATCAATGCCAAAACAAAAGATTATTGGAAAGTTGGTTGTCATTGATGTCAACCCCTATATCTCAAACCTAGAAGAAGTCTAAGAGATGGGTTTATTTGGAGAAGTATCCAAAGTGATCCCCTTATGGATTATCTCTAAGCATGGACATCATGGGAAGACACTTTGAAGAAGTCTACAAGAATCCCTAGAAATATGGTTAAGTGGTTAAGAAGCCCCAAAAGTGTGTTCATGAAGCCCGAAGTTGTTTGAAGAAAACAAGTGTGACGGACATTGTAAATGCATGCATAACCATCATAGATGGATAGTACATCATTCCATTTCCAATGGTAGGTGGTACACCACGTGGTTCCTCATGGTTGAGAAGTTGTTCCCTCTTAAAGATGAAGCCTCGAAAGAAAATGAAGAAGCCCTAGATCTAAGGACAAAAAGTTACAATTCAGCCCCTAAAAAGTGTTGCAAAAAACAAGTTACAATTCAATCCCATTGAAATGAATATTAAAATAAATATTAAGGATATTTACAGTAAATTTGATCCCATTGGAATAATCATTAAAAATTAAATTGAATTTTATTTGGGTCAAGTTGTCCTTAAAAAGAGGGTGCCAGATCTAGTATAAATAAGGCACCTAGGAGTTCATTTATGAAATCAACTCAAGTGATTTTTATCTGAGGTAACCAATGAGATCTGAGGAAATTTTTAGAGGGAATTTTAAGTGAAGAAGGGTGGAATTCCAAGGGAAGATGAAGTCTTGTGATGATGTCTTCTAAGGTATGTTATTTAAAGGTCATCTTACCATTTTCATTATAATGGTTTTTATACAATGGTTCATATAGAAAAACTTGGATTCTATTGAGATGACATATCAAGGTACCTATGGTACAACTTTCAACTTCTAGGTCGTTTTACTTTTGGAGATACACTTCGTGGAAGACAGGGTTTTTGACTAGTCCTGTAACTAGTCTCAAACACGTGTTTTGGGTAAAATTGTCATAAATTCTTCATAGAGGATCAAAATTATGTGAGACAAATTTAATTGGAAAGAGTACAATCTTTATCATATTTTGTGTGAGTTTAAGAATTACATATCAAATATTGAGCGCGTGGCATGCTGTACAAATTTTCTCTCCATAATAGGCTAGAATTAAGAAAGGTCTGCTATTTTCTCTATAACTCCTTTTCAGGGACTATTCACGCAGTGAAACTTGGAGTAATTTCAGAGAAGATATTGAAGAATATTGGGTAAAAGGTAAAAGTTCCATACCTTGATTCATTACAGATAGAGAGTTATGCTTGTTGAAATATAAGGTTTGTGACTAATCCAAAAAATAGTCCCACGAGACTGAGCTAAATTTTAATGAAGTGCTAATCTATTTTTTATGAAGTTGAAGAAGGTATGAGGGTCTGTCATTTTATGCACTAGGTTTCTCACATGTTGAAAGCTATGGTTCTCTATGTGTTTTTTTGAGGTTTGTGTTATCAAATAGGGTTGTCAAGAGTCATATGGGTTTGTTGTGAATACCTAAGTCCGTATCCTTTCCCCGCCTCTCTCCTTTTCACAGTCTAGATATTGAATTTTTTCCCTTTAGATTGTTGAAGTAGTTTTTGTTTGCCCCTTTTTGTTCGAGTGCCCTGGTTTCCCTTGATGTCTTACCCGAAAGAAGTTTTGTCTTGAAACCTTTCTGTTTTTCCCCAAGGATGAAAACTCACCTCCTTTGCTTCAGTCTTTGTTCTCTCTATTTTCCCCAGTCCACAAAAAGTCATCCAAGTCTTTGTTTACACAGGCTGCAACCATGAGCAAAAAGAGCAACACTCAAAGCGGTCTGTTATGGACTCGAATCAAGAAAACATGAAAAGTTCAGTTTTCAATGACATGAATTCCATGTGAAGTTCAGATTAGAGGCTCATGGGCATACAAAATATGAAATTTGCGTGAAGTATAGCGCCAGATCAAAGACCCGAATTCAAAGATCAAGAAAAGGTTAAATATTGATCGTCGAATCTCATTGGGAGATATCGACAATGGGAAATTATTGCGAAAATCAGGACTCTGAAAGATTGTAATAATTATTCATCCAAAAAGTTTGAAGTCTCTAAGCCTAAAGTGGGCATGAGCCATATATCTCGAGGAGGACAGGTGGCAGTCGATCTGAGGCTTTGAAAAAGTTAGCTTCGGGAGATTTGAAGTGAGAAGTGCGTAAAATCTCCAAAGTGTCGAGGCACCGGAATCTCCGAAGTGACGAAGACCCAAAGTGAATCTAGACCATTGATCTGCCGAGGCCACGCAACTGCAGATCATTCATTTCAGGGATTTTCCTCCGGGGGATTTTTCATGTTTCACTTTTGAAACTTCCGAAACCTGAAGTACGAAGTAAATCTTAGTTGTTGATCTGCAAGAGCCACACGTCTTCAGATCCCTAGTTCCGGGTAAAAGCAGATGGAGGAATCCCATGTTTGAGATTTGATTTCTTTGAAGTCTGGATACCTGAAAGGATCTCAGCCATTGATCTATGGAAGCCACGCGTCATCGGATCTATAGATTCAGATAGAAGCATTTGGGGAAAATAAGGTTTGAAAATTGAAAACTCTGAAGGCCGAATCGCGAAGAAAATTGCGACTGTCGATTTGAGAAGGAATAGATCCAATACGTTGATGTAAAAGTGCTAGAGCTGAGTCATTAATCAAAGGGCCTCATCCAATATCGCAAGATCAATGGTCACACTCCATTGTGGGGTTGAAAGGTGCTCAAGCTTTAAAATTTGGAGGGCGGGCCGCAATCAGAGCCACAGTTTTGAGAAGGGGACATGTGGTGGCTCATGGTGAACTACGGGGGGGAAATAATTTTGATTTCAAACCACTCTTGTTCACGCTCGCAATCACATTTTTGCATAAGTTCATATCCCTAGGTCACATCTGGGAAGGAGACAAAGGAAAAGGAGCTAGCACCTGAGCTTTGGAGCACCAAGTATGTGGCAGCCGTCAGCATAGACATGTGGCACCATTATCAGTCATGACACATGGCATTAGTCTAGAGCTTAACCATGGCACTCATTTCAATATTTTTTAGACATGACTTCATCCTGTTTTTGAAGTGACACATGTCACCTCTCCATCCACGACACGTCAACATAGCGATGAGAGGTCACTATCTGGGAAGTGTTTTTTATCAACGCTAAAGGTAGCGCCCCCCTCCAAGGCATAATTTTAGGGGACCTCAAAGTTGGTGGGCAATTAAGCTTTGTAGTGGCGCTAAATCTAACAGGTGCACCCAGATCTTAGATCAATGGCCACATTCCATTGCGGGGACGCAACATGCTCAGGCGATAATTTTCTTGAGCGGTCCCACAATTGAAACCATGGTAAGAAAAAATTAATACATGGCAGAAGGTGGTGAATTGCGGTCTCAAAAGCGATGTGAATCCAAACCACCTTTGAGTGGCTCCGCAATCACGTGTTTATATAACATCCTATCCAAGAGTAGCACATGGTCACCCCTTGAGTATTAAGTCTCGTGGTGTTCTTGAGAAAAGGAAGTTAAGGGAATGAAGGATTGGTGGTTGAAACCTTGTCTCACTCCATAAATGGAAGGCATGGAAGGTTCAACTGTGGAGAATGAACTGTCAGCCCATGGTACCCTCGTGGGCAGATTTTCCTGTAGACCCATGCCGGTTTGAGCTCGCGTCTGACAAAGGGATGCATGTTTAGTCTAACAAAAGAGATTGTAGATGAAAGGCTTTGAATGTAAGAGCTAGGTCAAACCCCTGGTAGTTGTGGACTGATTTGAGTATAAATAGATCAGTTCGAGGTTTAGTTAAGGTTGTCAATTGGTTGAGAAAAGCTCCCTATTTTGTAATATTTTCATACTAGAGTTGTTCTTTGGTTATGTATCAAATTTGAGACTTTCACATTAATAGAAGTCAACCTCTTTTCATCTCTCCATAAAAACTATGCTAAAACACTCAGGCATGGAGGATCCAGTCGAGGGTTGTGATGCTATTGTAATGTAGGTTTGATTATAGTGGTATCGTGACCTGTTTTAGTCAGCTCCCTTGTTATCTTATTTCTCCTCACACTGAAGGATTCAGGCATGGAGGATCCAGTTGAGTTGTCATAGTTGCATTGTGATGTAGGTTCGATTACTATGTTGTTGTTACTATGTTTCCTTGACATATTTTAGTGTCTGAAGCTTGAGTTCAAGAGAACTCTTGAGCCTAAGTTTTTCTTCACCAAGTTGCTTGAAATCCTAATGCCCATGGAAGACTTGTCCACTTTCTCACCAAGTCTTCCTTCTGCTCACCCTTAAACTCAAATAATTGACTAAATTTAATGAGGCCCTCACTTCCCTGTGCATTTCCTACCCAGTATCCATGTTATAATCATTTCTATATTGAGTTTTGTCCATTTGACCTCCACTCATAAATCAAACATCCACCAAATACTCTGATGGGTACTGGGCTTATCCTTTCACAATCTGAGGGTGACTCTCAATGATAATAGTTTGTATCTTGGTGATTTGGCACATTCTTAAGGCATATATTGGCATATTTTTTGAGGCATATTTTGGAACATGCTTGGTACATGTTTTGAGGCATATTTTGGCACATGCTTGGTACATGGTTTGAGGCATATCTTGGTGATGTTGGGTATATGTTTTAAGAGATGTTCTTGGTGATATTGGAATATGGTTTTGATGATGATGATGATGTATCCGTATCAATGAAATTATTAGTGACAAGTTGATTATCAATGATAATGACATGTTGATTATCAACGACAGGTTGATTATTAGTGTCAGTTTCAGTGACAGGCTGAGTCTCCATTTATATTTCAGGGAGGTAGGGTGGTGCAAGGAAGGATATCGAAGTCTCCTTCAGGTTTGTGCTGGTAAAATAAGGGGTTGGATCCTCCTTCCAATTGGATCTGGAGAGTATAGGGAGTTGAAGCTTCCTCCAGGTTGTAGTCTATAAATCAGTGGGTTGGAGCCTCCTTCCAGTGAGAGATGTAGAATTTGGGGAGTTGTAACTTCCTTCAAGTTGGAGCCTATAAACAATGGGTTGGATCCTCCTTCCATTTGGTACTGGATAATTTGGAAGTTGGTGCTTTCTATGAATGTAACCTTTTGATATATAAGAAATCATTCTGTGGTTTTCTCCCATTTGGGTTTTCACGTAAAATTTTGGCGTGCTGTGTATTTGTGGTTATATGTTATGCATTGTTGAATGACATTGTTAATGATATATTGAATGCAATTATAAGTGATAAATTTATTCCTAAGTTGAAGATTACATGTTCTGATTAAAAGTAGTAAAACGTGCTCAATATTAATTCACCCCCCCTTTGAGTATTGGTGAATATTCCAACATTAAATTCTCAAAGGTAAAAAAAAATTGAAAATATTAAGTAGGTGAAGATAAATATTTCAAAAGAGCATTATGCTGAAAAGAGAAAGTTACATTGAGAAATTTCTAAGAAGATATCTCAATTGAATCCTTTTTCTGATGTGTTCCAAATAATTCAAGAAGATGATAAAATCCTGAACCTTTCTAGTAGCGAAGATAATGTTGATGATATGTTGGAAACATATCATCATATAAGTCCCAGGTTGCAAAGTTGACAAACTGGATCCAAAGAATGAACATAACAAGTAAATAAAGGCTTACTAATTTAAAAGAATCATGTAAACAAAAGGATCCCAATATACAAAACTTACAAGATAAAATAAATACAAAATATATTGAGGTTGATGCATTTAAAATGACTTAGGAGAACCTAGAAAATCTCTTGTAGTATGCATTAAGTCAAGATATAGGGAAAAAGTGATTTGATTGAGGCTAAACAACTGATTTGAGATAGAATCATGGAGTAGATGAGAAATTTTACATTTCAATTTGATCTATTTCATTATTGGGAAACAATAACAATCACTAATGCACAAGTTGATATCAAGAGGTTGTTGCTTGATATTTCTGAGAAAGTTAAAGAGGCTGATCAAGTTATTCAATTTCTCAATTCATTATCAAGAAATGTCTTAGAAGCACTTGGAATTCAAGAAATAAATTATCTGGTTATGAATATCTCAAAAGTATTTGAAAAAATATATTTGATTGAATCTTTACAGGGAAAGTTTACAAAAGTTAAGGAAACATCAGAATAATTTAGAAAACAGTTCCTCCCATTACATAAATTTGGCTTGCCTTTCCCCTAGTCTCAAATATCTTGGTTGTTTCTAGAACATACTTACACAAGTTCTTTGATAGCTTGTTGTGATGACATAGATTTCATTAGAGAAGGGAATGAGCTTATTTTAGGAAAACTTATTATCTATTCCTTGGAATTTGATTTCTCTGTTTTAATTTTGATTAGAAATTTATTTAATTCCCAACCACCCGTACCATTTCATTTGCATATTGATCTGGAAGATTTGTATAGAAAAATGTTGTTGTAGAATTATATTATGAGACATCAATGGAATCAAATTCTACATTTTAAGTGCAAGGTTCCACTGCCAACACAACCCATATTATAAGAAGAGGTCATTTCATAGCAAGAGAAAGATGTTATGGAACAAAGGTCAAATAAACACAAAGAGAGGCGCAAAGATCCCCCCCATAAAAGAAATGAGATCATAATAAAACAAGGCTGCGTGGCAACGTAGTCCTTGCCAACGAGGTTAGAAAGCAAATTGTGGAAAATGGGGTCGAATTCTAATGACATAAGTGTTTGGTGCAAAATGTATATCACGGAAATGTTGTGTGCAACATGTATATCACAGAACATGGGGCATGTGTAAGTGACGCTTGGCATGTAGAGCAACATTTATTTTTTGAAAGTATATAACAAACTACAAATTTGTTCACAGTGGAAGAAAAAATTGTGCAAAATGTATATCACGGAAATGTTGTGTGCAACATGTATATCATGGAACATGGGGCATGCGTAAATGACGCTTGGCATGTAGAGCACCATTTATTTTTTGAAAGTATATAACAAACTACAAATTTGTTCATAGTGGAAGAAAAAATTTGGAAATTTAAATGCATTTTCCATATAGACTGGTGAAAGATAAAAATGTATGAAGACATAAATTTAAAAGGATATAAGAAAACCGTTTTATTTGAAATATGTAAAAAAATAAAAGTTTGTTACATACTACTGGAAATTTTGAAATGTATATCACATAAATGTTGTGTGCAACATGTATATCATAGAACATGGGGCATAAGTAAATGACGCTTGGCATGTAGAGCACCATTTATTTTGAAATATGTAAAAAAATTAAAGTGTGTTACATATAAAAATTTAACTACATTTGTCATACAGACTGTTGAAAAATAAAAATGTATGAAGACACAAATTTAAAAGGAGATAAGAAAACAGTTTTATTTAAAATATGTCAAAAAATGAAAGTTTGTTACATACTACTGAGAATCTTGAAATATACAAAAAATTAAAGTCTGTTACATATAAATCAAAATTTCAATGAATTTGTCATGTAGACTGGGATTGGGGCTCCTGCATACCATTAGATAAATATGCACAAGAAACAAGACTGTAGAAAGAAGATAGAGTGCAATACCTACAAAAAAAATAAATTGAAAGGTATAAGTGTTTGCCTACACATCTCTATTTAAAAAAGTGGAATAACTGGGTTGATAAAGAAAGTAGGATGCGATCAATAGACTTATAGTGAGGGTACATATGAGCCCTTTGGATATTTTCTTGTGGCTTCTGTTTCATTGATGTCGCTGATGGTTGTGGTTTCAATGATGTCGTCGATGGCTGCTAGAGTCCTAGCAACTTCCTATTGCCTTTTGTTGGTGGCCTTCTTTAATTCCCTTTCAAGCCATTCTTCAATGCAACTTCTCATTGGGGCGACGTTGATCTCATTCCAGATTTTTATGTTGAAAATATCATTTTCTAATTCCCGAAAGTCGATAGAAAGATTACATAGAGCCTGCTAAATTTCCTCATTCTGTATTGAATATTTGACTAGCTAGTCGTCAACGTGATCTTGATCAAACTGAAGGATTCTGTACAACTTTTCCAGATACAAGGCCTTAATCAAAACAACCTATTTATCGAACTCTTGCCTAGTTAAGGGCAAGGAGTTTGCGATTAAGTCGGGGTCTTGGAAGTCGTTGGTTTTTCTGGCTAAGTTTATTGTTGACAGCCTTGTGAATAATTTATCTTTCTTCGATATGGCTTGTTCACATGACTGAACAATGAGATGCAGGTTCTTCACTTTTTCTTTCCAACATGCATTCAATTGACCGATTTGGTTTTTGGATGGAATATCTCGTTCTCTTCTTTTTGTTTCTATCATATTATTGACAATGGTGCCAAAAGGAAGGACCATTTTTAAAAGGAAATTTTCTTCATCTTTTAACTCCACCTGCAAATGTTTGAGCAAACTATGTGCCCTGGTTCCAAGGGAAGTGACCGTTTGTGATGTTTTCCACGCCTTGGTAACCAGTTCCATTCTTTTCTTGATATTATTATCCACATATCCTCTACAGGATGCGAGCATGGTGGAGGATGCTTTTACGTTGGCTATAGGGGTGGTAGGCATGGCTATTTCCAAAGGATTGACAAGCAATGGCATAGGAATCAAAGCCTCTTCCAATTCCTTGACCCGTTCCTTCAGTCTGACATTCTCAACCTCGATGCCTCTAATGGAATCATGAAGTGCTTCTCCACTCGCGTTGTGAAGTTGACAAATTTGGGACGGTCACATGTTGGCAAGGTTAAGCTCTAAATGAGATTTTCCTTTTTTGTTTTTTACATCTTTTTTCTCAATTATCAATGTTTTGGACTGGCTATCAAAAACAATGCTCTGGAACATGAAGGATTCATCTTCATCAAAATTTTCGGTAACGAATATGTCCATTGGATGCCTTGATAGATGGCATCTTCAGGATGATCAAGGTAGTAGAGCATGTTATCCAGATCAGTGCCAAATTCCATGTTCTCACTCTGAATTTCCAGTTCTTCCGCCTGCCCCACATTTTTTTTTTCTCTTCTTCTCTACTAGAAGGTTGTGAGAACTATCAATTTTAGAGTGAGGATGGTCATTATCGCCTGCTCCATTTGAAGAAATCTGAGTTTCTTTGTTGCTGTGGTAGGCCGTTGTAGCGATGCTCCGAGATGTCGTACTTTTTGGAGTGCTATTTATCGATTGAACACTCTTGTCATCGGGGCCTTTCCCTTGTTGCGTGTACAATTTAGTGTAGCTTTGCATTGTGTCTAGGTCGCCGACATCAGAAGCAGGAGCATTTCCACCACTGTCTCTATTTTTGGGCAGGTGTTTTTTGAAAAAACAATGGCTGAGGCCAAGTGTTTGTAAATGTTGTCGAAAAATATTATAGGGGTCGAATCCTGTTATGATTTCAGCATATCTCAAGTTGAATATGGTAGAATTCCCTGCCAATTCATCAATTTTGTTGACGTTTTTTAACACAAACTCCCCTACTTTCTAAGGAAGAGGAATGAATTGTTTTTTTTTTCTTCTTTTGCAATAGATGCAACCAATAGTTGTATTTCCGTGCTACTTTTGCAATGAACATTCTGTTTGTAATGTGACATGGCAGGAGAGAATTTTTTTCCATGGAGCCAAAAAATCCTATGAAAGTGTAATTATCCAAATGTTCGAGTGTCCCCTTCCCGTCCAAAAAACTGGTTGCCTGTTCATATATGTGGGGAGCATCTTTGCCTAACAACAAAACTTTGAAAACAGACATGAAGCCATTAAAAACCTCATAAAAACAGTGGGAATCCTTATGATTCCACAAGGCCTGGTACCAGAACGTTACTGGGTATAATTCCCAGTTGACATTCTTGGATAGAGACAGTTTTGGAAACCGACAGGAATGTGCTATGGAAAAAACTAAGTGGGACGACATATAAAATTTCTTTTCCCTTTTGAAGCTTGAAAATTGGGAACAAATTTCATGGGAAATTAACCTGCCCCAATAAAAAATGGCTTGTTCGTTGACTTTGAAATACATAATATAAAGAGCCATTTGAGAAATAGTTTCTATGGAATCCTCTCCCTTTATTCTTGTAAACAACCGGGCAATTCCGCAAAATGGATTTCTAAATGAACTAACCTGGAACCTTGTAATATCTTCAATAACTAGAAGCGGGTTTTCCAATAAATGGGGCAAGAGGTCCAACCTGTTATTATGCTTTGCTAGGAATTGTTGGCAATATTATCCTCTGAACGTCAATGTTGGCTCCAACAGTCTTAGCATCTGGTGGAAGAACTGAGGTGACAAAGAAACATAAGAGCAGTCCTGCAGTGGAATAATTATTTTGTCTGAAATAAATTTATCGGTGCACTAAGAGACCAGGTCCTTACAGTCAAAAACCTTAGGGACACAGCCTGCACGAGCAATCCCAGAGGTGCAAAATACTTGGTTCTCTGTGGTAGAGGTTGAGTAATAAGAATATGCCCTGGACCACTGGAAGTTCTAGTCCTCGCGCCCGAAGATGTTCACTGTATCTCCACAAAATTGTTGTCGAGCTGATGCCATAGGTTTATGAGAACATTGGTTTTCTCCAGATGATGATTGAAATGAACAGTTAGAGTCGATAATGTAACTCTTTGCTAAATCTTGGTTAAATGCTTATGAATGGGAAATCTCCTTGAGCCTTTCAATGATTAATGACTATCTGTATGGGTGGTGCATGATGAACTGTCAGCAGTAAAGCTTACTTATTGCATATTTAGAAATGCGAAGGTGGCGGGTATGATGAAGATCAATTAAGGATTGGAGGTTTCGTGAACGTGCAAAGGAGATGACGTGCGAGCGACATTTCATGATTTTGAAATCAACACTCAAAAGGGATAATATAACCCCCCACAAATCTTGGTTTAATGTGCATTAATAGGATATGTCCTCGAGCCTTTCGCCCATCAATGACAATCTATACGGTTCTGTCATGATGAGCTATTAGAAGTAAATGTCAGTAATTGCATATTTATAAACAAGATATGTATATATATAAAACAATCATTTTTCTTTTATTATAGACAAGTGCAAAGGTCACAGAGACGCGAGAGAGCATGGAAAGAATGGAAAGGTCTGAAAAGTGGTTGGACACGATATAAAAAGGGTTACAGGGATACTGAGGAGAGGCAAGTGTTCCACGATCAAATTTTATGTATCGAAAATTTTGACTGCATAACGTGTAAAACGAAGGAGATCACGATGGGGTAGTTCAGCGGTCGATTTGTATATTTGTGGAATTGCGGGAAAGTGGCTAAGTATGGAATAGGGAAACGGTCGGGCAGACTCTTTCTCGGAAGTGAGGATTGAAGTTTTCATGAACGGACCAACCCGACGATGCACAAATGACATTCCATGATGTTTGAAATTAGCGCTTTCTAATTGCATGCCTAGAAATAAGATCTTATATATAATTGGTAATTTCTAATTGCAAAGGGGTGTGGGCACAAGAAAAAATGACTAGGAACTGAATATTTCTTGAAACCTCCAAACCGATGATCCACCATGAAAATGGGTGGAAAATAGTTCCACAGAAGATGTGAGGACCTGATGGTTAAATAGTATTTCTCGGAAGTTTTCAGTGCAAAATGTATACCACGAAAGACGACATGATAGGTGGACTGTAAAATGGAAGAGGGTATGATCTGAGTCCGGTTGAAATTTGTATATCGCGGAAGTGAAGGTACTATTCGCAGGCCATGGAACAAAAAAGTCCAATCTAGAGCTTTCCTACCAAGAATTCGCGATTAGAGAAGTGTCTGGGTATGGAATGGGGAAGCGGTCGGTCAGTGTCGCCATATAAGAGCAAGAGTGAAAGCGTGAACCTGTAAATCCACCCACGTGTGCAGCCATACATTTTCAAAAAAGAGAATAAGTGACGAGAAAGATAAAGTTAAGGGAAAAGAGAAACACATATTTTTCCAAGTATAGAAGATGGAAAAGAACGACCAATATGTTCACATCTATAACAAATATCCCATTTTCCTGCCAAGATATATAGTTGGAAAGAAGTGTGAAGTTGGCGGGCACAGTGAACAACAACCAGGAATACGATCTGCAAGTTTACTTGGTTCTTGGTTGTATGCTTCATTTGTCAATTTGTATATCGTGGAACTCTGTGGCATTTTTTTAGCCAGCTAGCCCACAAGTCCGATTGTCAATTTCTATAGTGCGGAAATGTGGGTGTTGTTTGTAGGACACGAAACTATAGAGGAAATGATTTTCCCTTTAATATAGCTTCTGTGGCGCAAATGTGGTATGGATTGTTTTAACACTTTTCCATCCATAAACAAAGGAAATCTTGAGCCTGCCATCCCTAGAGCCCGTGTGTCAATTTGTATATTGCGGAGGTCCGAATGCTGTTTGGAGGTGACAGAAAAATAGAAGTGCAATGTTGAGCCAGCCAACGCACAAGTTCGCCTGTCAATTTGTATATCGCGGAACTCTGGGTGCTACTTGTAGGACACGAAATTGTAGAGGGCCAATTTAAAGAAAGAGGAAGTGCTCATTGGAAATGCGTGAATCCGCCAAGCCGCGCAGGAAGGAATTTTCGGGAAAAAATGATTAAGTAACTAGGAAGAGAAACTACAGGGAATAAAAGAGTGGGAAAACAGAAAGGGGGAGGGCAGTTTTTGTAAGCACGAATTGGTTTCAAAGAAGCCCCATTGTTGTAAAACCATCATTTTTTACTAATTGTCAGCAAATGCATTATTGAAGATTGTTATCACCGAAATTTCGTCCGCACATGGCGACAAGAACTCTGCATCGTCAAAACAGCAATGAAGTCATTCATGGCACTGAATTAAATTCACAGCATTCCAGAAGGGTAAAAAACTATACAAAGTAATAAAAAATTGAAGGGCGCTTCACAGTAGCTTGGTGCGCGCGCACATGCGCAGGACAAGAACGTACTCTGTGCGCATGCGCGCACGACGCGCGACTGTCAACGACAAAACCCGCGCACCTGCTAAAACGACACATTTATTGAATTGGCCGACCTCTCAGCCACTTACGGACCAGCTCCCAATCTGATTTGACTCCCAAATCTGAGCTGAATCCATAGGGTAGGCGGGTTAATGACCTAATGAAGCCCTAAAGAGCCCCTTTTCACACTTTGAAGAGGTTACATAATCACCCGGTGATCTGCTATAAAAAGCCGTGAAGGAACATTGTTTTCGCAAGGAATTTCAGGTATTGTTATGCTGCTAAGATTGTCAAGGGCTCATTCTTTGACGATAACACCTTGGCAACATTTCATAGATCCATTCGCCTCTCCATTGAGCGGATGTGCTGGGAGTTCTTTCACTATCAGTCTTATTTCTTCGCATTGTAAGGAAAGAAAGTTTGTGAGGGCCTCAAGATCCTTCCTTTGGGGGGAGAAGGAACCACAGTTCCCTTCCTTCATCGTGCTCTGGTTTCATCAATTGATCAGCTTAAAACCATTGGTGATATCGGTGTCTTTTTTTGTGTGTTTATTGTTTCTTTATCCATATGCTAACAGTTGTAGTTTGTTTTTATTTAATTCTTACTTGTAGTTTGTTTTGTTTTCTCTAACCTTTCCTTCCACAGCTGTCATGCTCTGCAAGACCCAACAGGGTATGTAAGCACCCTCGATTTGCTCACCTGGTGACGAATTGGGTGCGAATAGATTGGCGACCGTACTGGGGAGTAGGTATCAATTCCTCCCTCATTTGGGTTTATTTTTCTTTCCTTTTGGTTTTATTAACTTGAAGGGACACAAACCGGCCTCTGTTGACCTGCTAACCAGTCAATTCATAGGAGAATTGAGAGAAATCCATCCGGATTTTCTTTCCCGGTAACTTGTCACAGGCGCGCGGGTATTCCACCCCATAGACGCACATCTTGCACGCATGCTCCTATACAACATTCTCTCTCTACGTGCATGCACTTTAGTTCTCAATACTGTCAGTGCACATGCGCCACATGCGCCTCTGTCTACACTGGAGGCCACGCATCTGAACTAAATTTCACATTGTAAGGTTTTTTGGATGTGGGGAAAGTCATTTTCCTTCTCAAGAATGATGTTATGAATGCTCTAAATACTGCACCACTTAGACCCCTCAACTTATAAAGGGGATAGTCAAACAAACATAAGCACTTAG